>JAXGGA010005163.1:0-80671 GCA_038373865.1 Uloborus plumipes
GATTATTTTCAACAAAAACTCTTTCAATTATTTGATTTTCCACTTTGGCTTAGATACGTCGACGATACTTTTACCCTTTTGGACGGCACAGCGGAAATAGTTCCTGTGGTTATTGATTTAATGAACTCCATTGATCCCAACATTCAGTTTACCGCCGAACTTGAAAGTAATAATTCTTTGCCCTTTTTGGACGTACTCATTTCAAAAAACAATAACCAATTTTCCACTACCGTTTACCGAAAACCATTTGCTGTTTGTCTTCCTCCACATTCTCGCTCCTGTCATCCCATAAAACAAAAAATGTCTGCTTTTTACACGTTTGTTAACCGCGCTATTAATATATGTTCCGACAAATCACTTCTCAATGATGAACTTAATTTCTTAAGGAGTGTGGCCGTTGACAGAGGTTATTCTTATCAAATCATTGACAATGCTTATAATAAACTTTCGAACCGCAGTGCATCCCACAAAAAACCCAGTGTTCCTTCCACCAATTTCGTTGTCTTACCTTTTTATTCAAAAATCTCTCCTAGCATTTCCAGAATACTCAGAAAGTTCGATTTTCATGTCATTTACAGACCCATCAACAAACTAACTTTTTCCAAGTTAAAAGACCCCATCCAACCATTTGATCAGTGGGGCATTTATCACATAAAATGTGAATGTCAAATTGGTTACGTCGGACAGATCCGAAGGGCGCTAAAATTTAGGTTAAAGGAACATGAAAATTATGTTAAAAAGAAAGAACTCTCAAAATCCTCAATCGCGAAACTTTGTTGGGAAATGGGCCATAGATTTGTTTTCTCCGAAGCTAAAATTATTTGCAGACCTTCAACTGTTGGCGAGTTGGATTTCTTAGAAGCCTTTCATGTTCATAAAAATTTAAGTAATATTTGTAACGAATCTTTTGCAGTTCCACACATCTCGCCAATTTTACTTCATGCTTTTAAATTTTCTGACAACGCAACGCCAAATCAGGATTCGGCACACGCTGACACCTGATTGGCCTAGCTTTTGCTCCTTTGCTATTTAAACTCTCCCGGCACTTTGTTTCTTTACATTTCTTGCTTGGCGCTGAAGAAGAAAGCTTTAGGCTTTTGAAACATGTTCGCCAATTTTAACTTCATCTATTTGTGTTTTTAAACGTCGCTTTTTCGGGTTTTTACTCATTTTAACACAAAGTGAACTGCTTTTAATTCTTAGTATTACACAATATTTTCCGCTTACTGAGTCATTCTTAAAGTAATTCCACTAATTAAAAGTTTTCTTGTTTTGTTTTGCTTTGTACTGCTAGTACAAGAAAAGACGACATTACTATTTTTGTATTGCGAATTAGTAGTAGGATGCTCTACTTGGAACATGAAAAGCTCAGTCAACCATCTTAATATTCTTAATGCAAAATGCTTCAGAGTTTTTGGTGAATTCGAAAAAATAGTATCATGCATTCTTTTTTACTTGTCTTTCATTTGGTATTTATTTTAAAAGGATTATTCAATAATGTCACAAGTTCAAAGAAACTATTCATTCCAAGGATGAGTTTTGGAAATCACAAGCAATGAATCACAAGTAATAGAACTTTTGTTGCCTAAAGAAAAAGAGATAGAACTGTACATAAACAAGCCACTCTTAAATAGGAAAAATTGCCCACTGAATTGGTGGATGGAAAATAAGACAATTTTTCCAGGATTATCAGAATTGGCCAAACGCTACTTATCTGCTCCAGGTAGCAGTGTATACAGTGAAAGAACATTTTCCGAAGCTGGTAATGTGTACGAGAAGAAAAGAAGCAGGATTCTGCCTAAAAATGCTAAGACATTGGTTTTTTTTACATCATAATTCTAAGTTGTGTGACAAATGAGCAGGTATTCTATTAATTCAAGTATAAATGACGAATCTTTTTTAAAGTTAGTCAACTAATCAGAATTTATTCTTTTTTAATTATAAATACTTAAAATGTGGATCTTGGGTGGATGTGTGCTACTAATGGATTGGACCCCTTCCTCATATTTTGATTTACACAAAAATAAATGAATAAGATGTAGCTTTAAGTTATGTATTAACAATTACTTACTTGTTTTACTATATCCTAATTTTGTTGTTTAGAATCTTGATCAATGAAATACATAATAAGCTAATATATGTTGATAGATTAATACATCTCTTTAAAAAAAACTGAAATTGTGTACCTATAAATTTCAAAAAATATAAAATTTTAAAAGAAAGTAATTCAGGATGCATAATAGTTGCACATCTGCCCTTGTACACATAAGAACCATTACCATTGTTCAAAGTTTCAAAGCTAGAAATCATTGAAAATACTCAATGCAGTATATTTACATAGCTTTTATTTTAAAACTAAAGTTTTTTTGAACAAATATAACGAAATGTAATATTTAAACGAACATATTGTTAATAAATATTTTATTAATTATTGAATGCATTCTGGCTTCAAATGTTCAATACGCACATATTTTTAATAGAATATAAATTTCTATTATGCTTTATCATGAGGAACCATTTTGAGTTAAAAAGACTATCTTATATGATAATAATTGTAACAGAAAATTTGCTGCATAAATTTCAGGCCGAAGCAGCCGAAGCGGCCGAATCACAACTCATGCTTCGGCCAGACCGAAGCTTCGGCAAAATGGCCGAAGCTTCGGCTCGGCCGAAACTTCGTTCCATCTCTATATTTTATCTATGTTTGTACAAATTTTAGATTGGGATCTCAATGGGATCATATTTTTATGAATTTTTGAATAAAACTGTATAGGAAAAAAAATGATATTTTTTAGATTCTATTTATTTAAATACTAAGATATCTTGCTTGTGATAGTCTAAAACGTAGTACACAAACATGAATATGTTTAAAGTGAGCTGGCATGAGCTTATAGATTTGTCAGGTTCACCCCCTCACCCCTTCCTCCCCCGCACAACCACTCTTTTTTAATTCAAAACTGTTCAAAATGTTAAAAGACTCTTTGATACAAAATGAATAGTAAACTTATTTAAAGTTGGTAAATGGATTTCCTTATAACTAGACGAAGTATCCCCTCCTCCACCCAAATATACCATTAACGCTGTACTATTATGACATCTAACCTGGGGATTGAATTGACTATTATTTTTACTCTAGGTAAGTGAGCTAGCATTAACTTGTAAATTGGTCAGCTCCCCCTCCCTTCCTTCCCGACCCAACCATTTTTTCCTCCAAACTGTTTCAAATGCTAAAAAAAACCTTTTTGATACAAAATGAACAGTAAACTTATTTAAAGTTGGTAAATGGGTTTCCTTATAACAAGGCAAAGTAAAACCCTTCCCCCACCCAAATATACCATAAACGCTACACTAATATGACGTCTCACCTGGCGATTGATTTGAGGATTAATTTCCCCCTAGGTATGAATTGTTTTTCACACACAGACGAAGTGTTTCTTTTTTCAATCCGACCTTCACAAAGTGTACTTCCATTCAATATCTGAATTTAAACTTATGATTCATTTCATCCCCTCCAGCAGCACCAATCTTCAATTTTGGAGGAAGAAAAGAAACGTTTCGCCCCAAGATCATAGCAAACAGCAAAATAGCACTGTTTCCCCTTGTTCTCATAATGTTTTCCCATTATTTTCACACAAAACTGAAAATAAATCAAAGTATCAGGTTATATGTCAGACCCCATCACTGCCTTTCCTTTCTCTAATTGGACAAAGCTCATGAGCTAATAGGAAAGAGTAACAAACAGAATAAACTGAAACACTACCAGACAGCAGTGCTGTCTGTTTGCGTATTGTGCACCTGGGAGCCACGGACGCTTCTATCTGAAAAAGGGGAGATAGGTTTAGGATGCGCACTACCCGATGCCTTCAGATTTTGTTCGCTTACTACTTTCTCGTTGCTTTTCCTCCCTATTTCGAGAAAGTCCGAAGAGACTTGGCGCGTGCGCAGATGTCTCGGAGGTCGCTCGAAAAAATTTTAGACAGTAGAGACTAAGGCTTTGAAATGGGGTTCGACGGGATGATAAAAAAATAAGAGTTTGGAGCGGGAAGGTAGCAAACGGGGAGGAGCAATCTGTGCAGAAGTTGAACAACATGAGAGGTTATGATCAAAAAAGCAGTGTTTGTTTAATACACTGCTCGACATTGAAAATGCAACACCAAGAAGGAGTGGTCAGAAATTCATGCAAATTTTACAGTAGACGCACGTCACTGAGTTATGCAAATGATATGAAATGCTCAGCTCTCCGACGCACGTGAAGTAAGATATAAGAGAATGAAGTTGAAAAGTGGGCTACGTTCATGTTGGTTTTTCTGCCAGACTAATTATCGGAGAAATTTGGTTTTTGTCTCGAAGGATACGTGTGATAGGAGGAAATGCCACGCCGTCCTCAACGAAGACACTTCCAGCATATAGACGACTTTACAAGGGGTATGGTGATCGGACTGAGAAGGGCAGGTTGGTCCATACGTCAAATTGCAGCTGATACCCACATGGATGAAAGTAGTGTGCATCGGCTGTGTCGGAGATGGTTGAAAAGAGGAAATGTAGCCACATTGAGGGGTGAAGGTGCAGCCAGAGTGACGTCAGACCGCTTGGATCGACGGATTCACCGACAAGCTGTGGCGGACCCGCAAGTCACTTGTACGCCGATTCTGCAGCACGTGCAAGGTACCCTGGATGTTCCTGTGTCGACCAGAATCATTTCCCGTCGACTGGTTGCACGTGGCCTGCAATCACGGCGCCCGCTAAGAAGACTGCCTTTGACCTCACAGCACAGACTCCAACGTTTGGAATGGTGCCGAACCAGAGTGACGTGGATGGCAGAATGGCAAACCGTAGTGTTCTCAGATGAATCACGCTTCTGTTTGTCCAGCGATAGTCATCGCATACGTGTGTGGCGTCGACGTGGAGAAAGATCGAATCCGGCAGTAACTGTGGAACGCCCCACAGCGCGACAACGTGGCATAATGGTTTGGGGCGCTATTGCATACAATTCCGTATTACCTCTAGTTCGTATTCGGGGCACTATGACGGCCCAACGATATGTAGATAATGTACTGCGGCCGGTGGCAATCCCCTACCTCCAGGGTCTGCCAAATGCAATTTTTTAACAGGATAACGCCCGGCCTCACAGTGCTCGAATCAGCCAACATGCTCTACGAGGTGTACAGATGCTTTCCTGGCCACCATACTCTCCTGACTTGTCACCAATCGAACATGTGTGGGACGTGATTGGACGCCGTTTACAGAACCTGTCACTGCCTCGTTCAGAGGACGAACTGTGGCAAATGCTTGAAAGGGAATGGAGTGCCATCCCTCAGGACACCATCCGCAGGCTTATTGACTCCATGCCTAGACTTGTTTCTTCGTGCATCGCTGTCCGCGGTGGTCCTACTTCTTACTGAGCCGACGCCGTCCTCGCTCTAAATTTTGCTTATTTATTTTATAATAAATATCACTTATGGTTCCATGATGTCTCTGTCTTCTTACCAAATTTCATCAATTTCTGACCACTCCTTCTTGGTGTTGCATTTTCAATGTCGAGCAGTGTATATGTATATAGATATATCTTGCTGCATTACTTTCCTTTACAACAAAATGGAAAAGAACACAAACAATTAAAGAAATTAAATAACAGCTGCACACTAGATAATGTGGGAAGATAGTTATGGGGACACAGACATATGATCTGATATTTTGATTTATTTTCAGTTTTGTGCGAAAAGAAAAGAAAAAACGATGAGAACAAGAAGAAACAGTTTTATTTTGCTGTTTGCTATGATCTTGGGGCGACCCATTTATTTTCTCACTTCAAAATTGAAGATTGGTGCTGGAGTAGGAGTTGAAATGAATCATAAAGTTAAATTTCAGATATTGAATGGAAGTACACTTTGAAGTTCGGATCGAAAAGAAACATTTCGTCTGAAAAACAATAGATATACCTAGGGTGAAAATAATCCTCAGTTCAATCCCGAGGTTGGAGGTCATTTTAGTATAGTGTGAATGGTATATTTGGGTGGGGAAGGGGATACTTCGTCTAGTTATAAGGGAACCCATTTACCAACTTTAAATAAGTTTACTATTCATTTTGTATCAAAGAGTTTTTTTTTTTTTAATATTTTGAACAGTTTTGAAAAAAAAAAAAGAGTGGTTGTGCGGGGAAGGGAGGGGGGGTATGAACCTGACAAATCTATAAGCTCATGGCAGCTCACTTTAAACATATTTATGTTTATTTACTACTTTTCAGACCATCACAAACCAGAGAACTTAGTATTTAAATAAATAGAATCTAAAAAATATCATTTTTTTCCTATACAGTTTTATTCAAAAATTCAAAAAAATATGATTCCATTGAGATCCCAACTAAAAATTTGTACAAACATAGATAAAATACACAAGAATTTTTTGAAAAAAATTCATTAGGGTGAGTTCTGGTAAGTGCGTCCACGGGGTAAGTGCGTCCACTGGGAATTATATGAACACTGTCTTAAAATGGCTTCCGCAACACATCGACTATGTTAGATAACTGTCTAATGATAATTTCAATAGGTAGAATTCAGGCCTGGATTCAATAGACGAAACACAATCAGGGATAACTTAAATGTCTTCAAAAAAACTCTTAAGTAAAGATTGAGAAGGTTTTGTTTCAGTTTCTCTTGTAGTCATACCAAGCAATTGAAGTCAAGAAATGCAAGTTGTTTCTTTTAAGTAATAGCTACTAATAACATACATGGGGTATTTTGGTCAAATACTCTAACTAAAATTTGTTTATATGACGGTACGCACTTTCCCTTTCTTTAAAGTAAGGTGGGGGTAAGTGCGTACCATTATGATGGGGCAAGTGCGTACCACTATCATGAGGCATATGCGTACTATTATGCGGAGCAAGTGCGTACCATTATGATGAGGCAAGTGTGTTCCATTACGTGGAAGATCCGACTCTCGTAATTCACCTTTACTTTTGCTAATAACTCTTTTATAAACCGATTATAAATCCGACGTCATTTCCATCAAATATTTATATTAACATTGAATGCGGCATAAGATTTCAATTTTATTCATTACCTCTGAAATATATTGGCTTTTAGATATCAGTTAGTAAATTTTTCGTTGAAAATAGCGATCATGAGCTATACTTAATTTAAACCAGAATGACAAATGAAGCAATGAAATTAAGTGAAACACTAAATAAGGAACCAACTGATTCAAAAAACGAAGGTGGAGTAATGAATAAATTATAGTTAAGAAAATTAAGGAACACCTTGTGAAAAACTATTTGAATGTACAAGAAAAAAAAAATACAAGTATCATATCATGATCAATTATTCTCTTTTTTTTTTTTTTTTTTTGCTCTTTAGTTTGTGTTTTTTCTTACTGCTGCTGATTCTAATAAGAAAAATATTTTAAAACCGTATTTATTCAAAAAAAAAAAAAAAGAAAAAAAAACGAATCGTTCACTCAATTCACCTAACGATCTACCATACAAATAGAATTACAGAAAATCACAGGGGTACGCACTTACAACAAAGCTATTGGACGCACATGTCTCATCTTACATTTAAGAAGGGGTAAGTGCGAACCCTGGCTTAAACACAGACTGATTAATGTATTTAACCAAAATAAACTATGTAGACTATGAGTGATTATTACTAAATGAAAACAACTTACATTTGCTTACTTGGTCTTATTAAAAGGACAGAGGAAGAATCACAGACACAACTCTCTCAATCTTCAAATCACAGTTGTTCGCAAGACACGTGGAATATCACTGATAGCGTTTCATCCATGCAAGCAAGTGCTGATCTCTAGTATTAGGAATTATTCCAAGGCAACTACCTAACATATTTAATATGTGCCAGAAGTTTTTTACTGCTCATATTCACATAATTTAAGGTGGACGCACTTACCCCGCTAGGTAGGGAAAGTGCGTACCTTAGAATAGGTGTCATAAACCAGGTCACAAAACCTATGCTTATGGTTTATTTGACATATTATATGCTTGAAAATCTTAGTAAAGGATCTGGAAAGAAAACTAAAAAAAAATTGTGAGTGTACAAGATTTTTCAACAGAGCAGCATCCCTGAGAACATGAACTTTGCAAAAAAGGGTACGCACTTATCAGAACTCACCCTATATGTTTTTTGAGAAATTTAAATTTGAAATTTAAATTTCATTTTTTGAAAAAGAAAATTTTTATCAAAGTAGTCATGTTGCATATGAAATTAAGCGGCAACTAATGTACTTTAAAATGCCTTTCACCAAATTGTTCTATCTGTATTTGGTGCCGAGTTATGGTCCCTTTTATGTTCCCTTATCCATGGAAAAACGAGGGTTTTTCCAAAGTTCAAAGTCTCATAAATCAAAAAATAATAGAGATAAAAATCTAAAAATTGAGACTTTTGATTACCTCAAGAGGTATAATTGATGAGCCAATGTGAAAGAAATACAAAAATGAAAGGTCAAATTTTTCTCAGATTTTGGATCACTTGACGTGGAATAACCCGTATACATTTTTTGAAACACCCTGTATATAGCTACCAATTTTGGACGGAGAGAGTATTTATTAATTACAAGCAAAAATACCCGGCGTTGCCTGGGCCAGTAAAAATATTGAGAAACAATTTATAATCGCCTTTTTTTTTCCCTAAACTAAAAGAACTCAAAACGTACCGCTTTGACGATTTAAAATGTCGCTAAATTTGCGAAACTGTTTTGGGATACCTAGGATAACTTTGCTCCTCTCCCTACTTTATGAAAATATGCTTAGGTATTATAAAGTCAGTAATTTTTGTCAAAGAAAAATTGTCATTTAATGCTGAGAAAATATTACTGACCATGAAATGACGCTAAAAGTTTTTGTCCTAAGTGATTTCGAAATTAGTAGGGAGCATTTGACAATTATTTGTGCGAAAAACACAAATTAATGGTAGTTTTAGTTTTGGGGTTTGATTAATTTCGTATGCGGATTACTTTACGCTTTGACGTAAGTTTTAAAAGTTTATTAATGACAACGTACGGAATCGGCCAAAAAAAAAAAAAAAAAAAAAACCCTGAACTTTTCTTCAACTGTGGGAATATTATCTCGATGATTAAGATTTTGGCGCAGTTTAACAAATATCAGACAACAATCGTTTTATTTTAGTTATATCGTGTAATAGTCTGTGGAGTTAGCGACAAAAATAGCCGAAATATTTCACTTCCGGATACCAGTGTGAAATTTGGTACAGAGCTTAGGTACATATATAAGAACAAAAAACCGCCGGGAGACACTTGATCAGGGGTCATGAACTCCCGTGATGACGTCATCAAGATGGCCGCTTTTACAGGTAATACGTTTGTTTAATTGCTTAAAACTCCATCATAGATTAAAATATTGCAAAACTCAAATGTATCATCTGAAAGCTCTTTAAAAGAGCTATTTAGAAATATTTAATTTTTCTTTCTGAGGTCAAGGGCCCACCTGTAATGACGTCATCAAAATGGCCGCTTTTACAGGTAAATACGTTTGTTTAACTCCCCCTAAAACTCCATCATAGATTTAAGTATTTCAAAATTAAACTATATCATCTGAAAGCGCTTTAAAAGATCTATTTATAAAGATTTAATTTTTCCTTCTGAGGTCATGGGCTCACCCGTGATGACGTCATCAAAATGGCCGCTTTTACAAGTAAATACGTTCGTTTAACTGCTTAAAACTCCATCATAGATTCAAATATTGCAAAACTCAAATATATCATCCGAAAGCTCTTTAAAAGAGCTATTTAGAAAGATTTAATTTTTCTTTCTGAGGTCAAGGTCCCACCTGTACGGACGTCATCAAAATGGCCGCTTTTACAGGTAAATACGTTTGTTTAACTCCCCCTAAAACTCCATCATAGATTCAAATATTGCAAAACTCAAATATATCATCTAAAATCTCTTTAAAAGAGCTATCTAGAAAGACTTAATTTTTTTTCTAAGGTCAAGGGCCCACCTGTGATGACGTCATGTGAGGCTATTTTGATGACGTCATTACAGGTGGGACCTTGACCTCAGAAAGAAAAATTAAATCTTTCTAAATAGCTCTTTTAAAGAGCTTTCAGATGATATATTTGAGTTTTGCAATAATTGAATCTATGATGGAGTTTTAGGGGGAGTTAAACAAACGTATTTACCTGTAAAAGCGGCCATTTTGATGACGTCATCACAGGTGGGCCCTTAAAATTAGAAAGAAAAAATAAATCTTTCTAGATAGCTCTTTTAAAGAGCTTTTAGATGATATATTTGAGTTTTGCAATATTTGAATCTATGATGGAGTTTTAGGGGGAGTTAAACAAACGTATTTACCTGTAAAAGCGGCCATTTTGATGACGTCATCACAGGTGGGCCCTTGACCTTAGAACAAAAAATTAAATCTTTCTAAATAGCTCTTTTAAAGAGCTTTCAGATAATATATTTGAGTTTTGTAATATTTGAATCTATGATGGAGTTTTAGGGGGAGTTAAACAAACGTATTTACTTGTAAAAGCGGCCATTTTGATGACGTCATTACAGGCGGGCCCTTGACCTTAGAAAGAAAAATTAAATTTTTCTAGATAGCTCTTATAATGAGCTTTCAGATGATATGTTTGAGTTTTGCAATATCCGAATCTATGATGGAGTTTTAGGGGGAGTTAAACAAACGTATTTACCTGTAAAAGCGGTCATATTGATGACGTCATCACAGGTGGGCCCTTGACCTGAGAAAGAAAAAATAAATCTTTCTAAATAGCTCTTTTAAAGAGTTTTCAGATGATGTATTTGAGTTTTGCAATATTTGAATCTATGATGGAGTTTTAATCAGTTAAACGAACGCATTTACCTGCAAAAGCGACCATTTTGATGACGTCATCACAGGTGAACCCTTGACCTCAGAAAGAAAAATGATATGTTTATAAATAGATCTTTTAAAGCGCTTTCAGATGATATAGTTGAGTTTTGAAATATATAAATATATGATGGAGTTTTAGGGGGAGTTAAACAAACGTATTTACCTGTAAAAGCGGCCATTTTGATGACGTCATTACAGGTGGGCCCTTGACGTCAGAAGGAAAAATTAATTTTTTCTAAATAACTCTTTTAAAGGGCTTTTAGATGATATGTTTGAGTTTTGCAATATTTGAATCTATGATGGAGTTTTAAGGGGAGTTAAACAAACGTAGTTACCTGTAAAAGCGGCCATTTTGATGACGTCATCACAGGTGGGCCTTTGACCTTAGAAAGAAAAATTAAATCTTTTTAAATAGCTCTTTTAAAGAGCTTTCAGATGATATATTTGAGTTTTGCAATATTTGAATCTATGATGGAGTTTTAGGGGGAGTTAAACAAACGTATTTACCTGTAAAAGCGGCTATTTTGATGACGTCATTACAGGTGAGAACTCTACCTCAGAAAGAAAAATTAAATTTTTCTAAATAGCTCTTTTAAAGAGCTTTCAGATGATGCATTTGAGTTTTGCAATATTTCAATCTATAATGGAGTTTTAAGCAGTTAAACGAACGTATTTACCAGTAAAAGCGGCCATTTTGATGACGTCATCACGGAATGACCTTGACCTCCGATCAAGTGTCTCCCGGCATTTTTTTGTCCTCCTATGTGAATTTAAGCCCCACATAAAATTTCAGGCTGGTATCCGGAAGTGAAATATGTTTGCACTAACTCCACGGACTATAAGAAGCAAAGTATTATTACATAGTCTTTGGCGCCAAAACTGGCGTCCGTTGAAAAATTACCCATAATCTTAGTTATAATATTCTTGCAACAAATTCGGCAAGATACCTGTTCGATTGGATTCTAAGTGACCAATTGTAAGTACCCGCCCAGTCAGCGCAAACAAATTTTTAAAAATACCGTAAAATTGTATTTTTTATCCGTTACCCGATTAAGCAGGACCGACAAATTTACGAAACTTGTGAAAATAATTGATACAGTGAACAATTTACTAATAAAGGAATACAATTTATTCTAAAAAAATAATATTTTCACGCAGCAATGCACATTAAGAAACACATTGCTTAAGGATAAATATTCTACTTACACAACTAAGACTACAAAACGTTTTAAATACAAATCCTGGTAAAAGCCTGGATATTCCCCATGAAGCTGGAAAAAAAACCTTCATGATTTGACTTGAGAAAAGATTTGAACATTAAATACGGAAAGAAGAAATGATGCTCGCAATTTTAGCTTGCGACAGGGAGTTGAGATGATACACTAAATACTGAATTAGTTTGTTGGAAGCCTTCGCGGATTTATGCGAAAAATGTGCTTAAATTGGAATGAAAAAAGCGCTACTGATCGAACTTTTTCGAATATCGTTAAAATTTATAGCCTATGTGTTATTCTGATGTGTAAGCTACATTATGGTAAAAGTTTCATTAAAATCCATTCAGTAGTTTTTGCGTGAAAGAGGAACAAACATCCATACATCCATCCATACATCCATACAAACTTTCGCATATATAATAGTAGTAAGATTATAAAGATATTGATAAAATAAGAGTAAAGCATCAAGTGCATATAATTGCTGAGATATTAATTATAATAATGACAAAATAAATTATTAATATTTTGATCACTTGATTCACAGCGAAAACAAAAGGAAGTCAACGCTAAGTTCGGTTCATTTAATAGCATTCATTTACTTTAGTTTTGTTCGGTCGTATTCTTCAGATATCACAACAATGGATATAAGCAAAATAATGGATATAAAACAAAACAGTGAATGGAGCTTATATAAATGAAGCTATACAACCTTACAAAATGAACCGATGATTTTGTTTCCAAATTAACATTTTTCATAATTATGTCTTTTCTTTAGTCAAGTTCATTGTAGTTATGAATACTAGTATACATTGTTTTTGTTTTATTATAAAGCTATAAAATCATCGTAATTAAACCTATAAATCTGCAAAGAGTTATTTGGAAGTAACAATGAGCATCTGCTTTCAAAACATGTGTCCGAAAAACAAGTGTCTGGAACTTTATTGATGAGCTTAATTATGGTTATTATTTTGCAATTTTTAGAAGTTCTTCATAAAGATAACGTTTTAATTTCTTGATTTAATTCATAATCAGGAGTAACAGAAAGAAATCCAGCACCAGTTTCAAAGCGATAGCTGTATTTTCAACAAATATTGATAACTGCCGAATCAACTCAAACAGAAATTAAAGCTACGAACTAGGGCCCTGCTCCACATTGACGGAAAGCAGAAAAATAAAGCAGAAACGTAAAATGAATTACATAGTGTTTCTATGGAAAGTACACGAACTTTCGGTTTCTGTCTTCGGTTTCGGTCGCGTTTTACGCTGATGTGGAGCAGGGCCCTTACTGCCCACAGCAGGAGAAAAAGCAGAATTGGGGCGGAAATCCAGTTTCTCGATGCTGTAAACTAAGCTGTTCGGTGTTTGGTTGCAGATCTGCTTTGTTCTCAACTTCGAAAAAAGGAAGGCGGAAACTTAGGAAAATAAACTGAAATCTGCCTCCTCAAGCCACAGCTAAGGCAGAACTACAAGCAAATACTAACCAGTTCACTAATAGCATTCAAACTCTGCAGTTTCACTCCTCATAGAGATGTGGATTCGACATAGCTAGCTACAGGCAGGTATAAGCTAAAATACAATTAAAAAAAATCTTTTTTAATTCGGTCTACCATTTTTAATTTTTCTAATCTTGAGCAAATATTAAAGCAATTCTGGATAAAAATAAAGTTAGCGCAAATTTGCGCTTTAATTCTCTCTTTAAAAGTCCTTCGGCAGTGAATAAATTTTAAGAATTTAACATAAAGATGCGTTTCTTTAAAAGCTCTTCTTTGCTTTTATGTTTGTCACTTATCAAGTGAAATAAGAAGCTAAATTTATACTACTTTTTATTCGAGTGATCATTAACGACTGCTGACGATTCAATTACTGAAATATTTTTTTCCTGCTTAAAAGCTTTTTTCGATAAATATCTTGAAAAATCAAAGATCTTTCGATGAAGGAATGAATAACTTGTTATATATTCAACTTGTTTTAATTCGTTGAGAGTAATTTGAATTAAGGAACTATATTTGCGAGGTGCTCCTGTTCAACCTGCAAGACCTTTATTTTCACAACCGTTATTCTTAGAGGAATGCAGAAATGCTCAAAATAAGGTGCAGGTTTAAGATATTAAAAGTTTGATGTGAAAAAAGATTCAGTCAAAAAATACGGAATAAAACCTTTCAAATAGATTATACACTGTTAAAATTTTAAATGAAATTTTTAGTTAAAATGAATGAGTGTCACAATGTTGACATGCATTGTGTTACATTTATTTTATAGACTTTAGTGTTTCTATGCCAGCATCCAGGGCTAAGCATCATGGGAGATGGATACGTTTGTGATGCGTAGAGAGTTGCAAGCGGTCATCAAAATCTGCCAGTGTTTGTCATCTCTTTATTCCACGATTAACGCATATCAAACAGTTATCAAAAAAATTAACAATAAGGGAGTTTCTCTTTTACTTCCTTTTGGCGTAGCAAAGGAAGTATTGTGATCGCGAAAAAAATTTCCGCACATTTGGGACTAAATTTTGATTTTGCTCACCCCCGAATGAATGTTGAGTCGTTTTTTCGACCTGTCAGCACGTGCATATGTACCTGCCAACAGATAACCAGCCGAAAAATCCTTTTCAACCACCCCCGAGTTAATTACAACGACTTTTCTCGTGACGTCTGTATGTACGCATGTATGTGCATATGTATGTACGTATGTATGTGCATATGTATGTGCGTATGTATGTCGCATAACTCAAAAGCTATATGCCGTAGAAGCTTCTAGTTTGGTATGTAGGCTCTGGGGGGGGGGGTCTAGATGTGCACCTCCTCTTGTGGTTGCATTCGAATGTTCCCAAGGGAGTGTTTTACCCCTTTTTTGGGGTAAATCAGTGTTAATTTCAATGCAGACAAGTGATATGAATTGGCACGACCACTTGGTGATAGATCACCAAGCGTTTGGTAGTCAAATGTTTGACGCCAACTTGGCGACATTTCTCCAAGTTGGCGACAATTTTTTTTAAAATTTCGGTTCAATTTGGCACTATTGGCGATATTTTGCGAAAAATCCACTGAATGATGTTAAAATCGACGATATTTAGAAAATGAATCTTTGTAAAACATTTTTTTGCATTGTTGCGAGAAAAATTAGGGGTGTAAACGTTGGAATTGCTATCTTGCTCACTTCTATCACTATTTTAACACTAAGGCATCTACAAAGAACCCGTACCAGATTTTTTGAAAATATTTTTTTACTGAAAGAGTACGGTCGAAAACATGAGCTGAATTGCTTTTTTTTTTCTAAATTTTTATTCATTTTCTTTCCATAAAAAGTCTTAAAAGACGTTCAGTAGCTCTTTGATTTCCATTGCTGGCGTCATGCGGGCCAAGCAACGCCACTTAATAGACTATCCGACATTTTGAGCCAGATTTTCCATCGTTTTGGTGATATGGTAACCAGAGATCTAAAATGGCAGAAGTGTGAATTTGCCTTTACACCAAAGTTTCTCTGTGATGACATTCAAGATCTTGCTTTGTTTTAGAAATCAGGCATTTGAAAAAAAAAAATGAATAAAAAGTAACTGTTAAGGAAATTCAGGTTTTCTCTAGCCATCGTGTTTTTATTATTATTATTATTATTATTATTATTATTATTATTATTATTATTATTATTATTATTATTATTATTATTACTTTTTTTGCTTATTAGAGACTTAAAATAGTACTTGTGACTGAAAGAAACATCCTCATTCAAGAAGACTAAAATTTTATAGTTTGAAATTTTATAAGCACCAAAATTAAATACACAGGGTTTTAACAAAATATAAATAAAATGAAATATTCAAGTGAAGCATAATCGCCAAATACATAACTGTTACAACATATAAGCTAAATTTTCCTACGTCGAAAACAAGCTGAGTCTCTTTTATTGCATTTTGGGAAACTGGAAATGAAAAAAACATGTATTCGCTTGAATTTGCTCTTGTATGTTTGCAAAACAGCAACTGCGAAATATTCCGGAATTTCCGAGAAGCATTCGACATAAATATGGTTGTCATGGTAATTTCCAGGAATTTTTAGAAGGATTTGAAATCCTTCCTATGCTCTCGCTTTTTCAATCTTAAGCTTAAGATTGCTGGTTTTGCTAAAATGGTAAGAAAGGTAATCCAAAAATCGAATTTCTCAGCTTTAAAATACGTTTCTATTTATTGTTGGCGTATCCAATTTATAATTCCGCCCTTAGATGATAGAATTTTCCTACAGTAAATATTTCAATTTAAATTCTGTCTAGTATAATTTTAAAGTAAGAATTTAATGCGACTTTCATTTATTTGCTTAATCTCTTTACATAAAAATGATTTTATTATTATTTTTCTTTGATTCCATTTATAACTATTTTAGTTTTATGTTTTGAAATATGATTACTTCACTTCTAAGTAAAAAATTTTCAGAAAAAGTGAATTATTTTATTGTTAATATTTAAATTATGAATACAATATCTTTTTGAATATGGTGAATTCACAAATTTAATTCGTCAAAAAGATTCAATTTCGTAATCAATATTGTTTGAAAGGTAATTCATAAATTTGTGAAAATTAGCCTGGTCAAAATTCAATAAGCATGAAAAGAGAACCAATAGCGACAAGGTTATAATTTTGCTGTTTTTTAGCAATAATAAATTGAAGGGTCTAGTGGATAAAGGTGATATGTGACAATTTCGGAAAAACATACTTTTTACCATGGATGAAGGGGAAAAAATAATACATTTTTTTGAAAGTTTTTTCTAGAACATTAAAATATTATCACATATCACCTTTACAGGGTGCGGCAGAAAAACCCGGACAAAGATTTATTGTGATAATTTTATTAAATAAAAGAAATTAAGTAAAACAACAATTAATAATGTTAACATAGACTTCTTACAATAATATACTCAGCCGGTTTTGAAGTGGCTTCCTCCAGCAGTGATAAACAAATCCAAACGTAACTTGAAATTTTCAGCGATGGGCCGCAGCTGTTCCAGCGATAATCGGTCTCATTCTCAAAGACGCTACTTGTTCAGCGACTCCAAGCTTTTGTGGGGCTTAGCACAGGCCCTGGTCTCCAAAATGGACCACACACTGTAATTCATGGGATTCAGATCTGGCGAGTAGGGGGCCATTCCGTAGAGGAGATGAAGTCCGAAAAATGGTCCGGCACAAGTCCTGAGTCGTTTTTGGCCTGTGAGCCGGCGCTGAGTCCTTCTGGAACATCCAATCCTTGTCACCAAAGTACTGCTGGGCCCCCAGAATCACGACGGTCTGAAGAATGTTGCGGTGATACCCTTCTTGGTTGATTTTGACCCCTTAATCCACAAAAGCAAGAGGAGTCTTGCCGCTTTTCCAAATTCCTCCCCAAACCAGCACCGATTGTGGATTTTGGTGGTGTTCGACGATGGCCGATGTGCCAGGAGCTTCAGTGAACTAGATTCTGTCGTTTAGGCGGTTATGCGCCTGTTCGACTGTGAACAGCTTCGCATCTGTGAAGAGGATGCGCATCCACCTCTCACCTGCGGCCCGACGTTTGAGCTGGCGACATGTTTGAAGTCTCACTCGCTTGTTCTCTTCAGTGAGAAGTTGCACATTTTGGAGCTTGTACGGCTTCAGTTTGAGTTCTTGTTTAGCTATTCGCCGAACTGATTGGTCGCTGATTCGATCTCACGAGCGATTTTGTGAGTGGAGATCCTCGAATTTCGCTGCACTCGCTTCTTGATGAGCCTACGGTTGGAAAATGTGTTCACGGTCCATTTTTTTCCGCTTCCTGGACGGCGAAAGTCATGACCAAGCTCTTTGTACCGGCTAATTGCATCGGAAACTGCCTGTCGAGGAATTTTGAGCAAACGAAATGACGTTTACCAGCTCGAAACAGTAAAAAAATAGCAACGCATCTTTTTGTCATTCTGCAAACAAAGCAACAATGATGAGTACAAAATCGACACTGCACTCCTCAATGCAGGAAAACATATAGAATCTTCTGAAAAAAGAATCAGCTGTATACGGTAAAACGTGTTGGTGTCAGGACGTGACAAACTTTGTCCGAGTTTTTTTGCCGCACCCTGTATTCACTTGCCCCTTCAATTGTGTTTGTGAGTCAACACAACTGAACACACTAATTTGAATTTATCTAAATCGGCAAAATTCAAATGTCACATATCACCTTTATCCACTTGCCCCTTCAATTACTACATGTTTTCTTTTTGAACTGCGTAGTTCTTCTTTCAAATTGGCAGTATGCCAGCGTTACTGACTATAGGTTCTCTATTATACTGACCAACCGCCCTGTCATATTAATGTGGGGCCCACGCCTTAGCAATGCGGTACACTGGTACACACGCGGACATAGCTGCTTATTCAGTCCAGAAAAATTATCAGGTTTACCATTTCTCTACAAAACTAAAGAACTCAATTAATTTTTTTTGGAACTGCCTTATTGTCTTCTTTGGAGGTACGACCTACTTTTGCAGCTCTAAAGCTTTGTATATAGTTTTTTTTTTTCTGTAGCTTTGCAAGAATTGTAAGCAAATAAGCTTTTCAGCTATTTACAGTGTAGTTTTTATAATTCGAAGCCTTATGTCTCGAATGTTCCTTTATCTCCATATCTTCACTGTGTCCCAAACTCTTGAGAAGGCTGGTGGGAACTTCCTATAACTCGAACTACAAATAACTCGGAGCTTTTATCCGGTCATTTGATCCTGCGACTTATCGACACTTGATTGCACTTGCAATTTCTTTGGCCACATTTAATAAACTGCTCCAGGGGCTTACTTAGTTAAATCTAAGTTGTTGGGAAAGTTCCTGATTTATCGCCGTAACGTGACTGGCTATTATTGAGAGGGTTTCTCAATTCTTCGGAGAGGTTACTAACTTTTAGCATGAAGCCTGATATTTTTCAGACATGTTACTGGTAAAAATGAGGCGCATCAGCTGCCTATTATTTTCCAGAAACGTTTCTAAATTGTTTTTACAGTCTTGTTACATCTCCTCAGATCACTAATAAGGCACCTCCAAACGTACCCACTCACTGAAAAACTTTCCTTTTCACAATGGAAATCATTAAAAAAAAAAAAGAGAGAGAACCATCTAGTTTATCCAAATGAATTTTTTTCTCTTTGGAAAATATAATATCACCTCATTATTAGCCTATAGTAATGCATTTTTTTCGTCAAAGTAGTATCTTTTGAGCTTTGTAAGAGAAGAAACGATGACTACTAGTTGGAGACAAGGTCAGCATTTTATAGCCAAGGCTTAGGACAAACTCTTTAGTTTAAAACCTAATATTTTTTTTTAGTATTAAATGAAGAATTTCAATACGCTAGTCAACTACTTTGTTAAAAAGATGGGAGGAAAAAATAAAATAGTTCACAAACCATTCTATGCAAGAACGTAAAGTATCATTAAAAAATTAACCCATTAATGCCTGACATTTTTTCCAAAGATATTTGGTATACTGGTTACAAACAGTGTTTAATGGACAGGAAAAATAATAAAAGAAATATTATGTAAAAAATATTTTTTTTATTAAGGAAAGAAAAATTGTCCCTTAAAAGTTACGATAGACATCAGAGGGTACATACTTTTTTACTAAAATTTTTTCTGCCTACGATATAATATTTAAAAAGACATTTTATAAGAAGAAATAAAATCACAAATTAACATAAACTGGGAAGCTGGGAATAACTTTGAAAACTTAGCTTTTTTTCTTGAGATTGTGAACGATGTAATTTTTGATAAAGATCATATTAAAACTGCTACGGAACACATTTTACAATGGTTACGTGCTGCAATCAGTTAATAACGAATTGAAACAATACCGAGGTACTAATTTAACACTATTATTTGGTTGAAATGTTCATTTGGGGGAAATTCAGACCCTTTTTTGGACCGTCCCTAAAAAGGGACACTAGGCATTAATGGGTTAAAATTACGAAGATGAGAATAGTATCGTTGGAATCAAAACGTCACGCAATGGCTTTCACGACGGTAGTTTTTAATCTAGTTCTTTCATCTTTCTACATTTCTTTCATTAACGTTTTTCAATGGTTTTTGTAACTTTGACAACTTTTCAGAAGCTATAATGTGCTACCTGGTCTGCAGCTGGGAGCCCTAACAGTCTAAACTTGATTTTGAAGTTTTCGTTGTTGTCTTCTTGTGCCCGGTAAGCTGGCAATTTGGAGTGCTCTGCGTCACTTTTCCAACCGCACCGTAA
This sequence comes from Uloborus plumipes, assembly GCA_038373865.1. Lineage (NCBI taxonomy): Eukaryota > Metazoa > Arthropoda > Arachnida > Araneae > Uloboridae > Uloborus > Uloborus plumipes. Next base: position 20,277 of record JAXGGA010005163.1, read on the forward strand.
TTTGGTGAGAAGTCCAACTTTCACTGAACACGCATGCCATAAGGACCTGTTTGTAGGGTAGGCAACCATTCATAGTACAACAACGCATTCACACAAGGAAAGGACAAGGACATGAGGGAGAAAGTTCATCGATGTCAAAGTCGGTATTCAAATTCGGGTCCTTCCCATCCGCAGTCAGACTTCTCTGACCACCAGATAATGTGACCGGCTGATTTAGGCGTGATTTGGTTAACTAATTTCAGCATATCCGCCTATTGCTCAATGAGAAATTTTTCAAAATGGGATAGATTTATTCGTTGTCAACATAGCTCCAAGCAAACATGATGGCATCAAAATGGATCACGTGTCTGATTCTATTTCTAGGAGCATGAGGCTGCTCTGGTCGGAGGACATAAATTGCGACCGACGACTGCAAAAAATGGTGGTTGGTTGGGCCGTGTATATTTTCAAGTATAGTATGCTTCTTCAAACAGGAAAAATTTCCTCTCGTGAAGCAGAAATAAACATGACAGATGCTTCTTAAAATAAAACGAAATCTTTCGTGCCGGGGAGCAAATAAAGTTTCTTCAATCGACAGATGTTTCCCATCGTATAAAGGAGAAAGTGAACTCTCACTTATGCGCCGGCCCAAGAGACCAACAGAAAAAGACGCATAAGTGAGAGAGACGTATAAGTGAACAAGCCTGTTTAAAGGACTAAAACGCAACATAGGTTCTAATGAGAGAATGAATAAGAACGTGTCTATAGAAAAGGGACATATTACTACGGTTTGGCAATTACTGTAACGTAACTACAATGATAAAGAAAAAACAAAAATTGTAGCATACCTAATTACAAACTGTTCCCTTTAAAACTATGCATAATAGATAATTGTCCCTCTCTGAACTCTAATTCATACGGAAAAAATGCCTCCCGTAAGCAATAAAGGCGAAAGATTAAAGAAGAAAGTGAAGAAAAAAGCTGCTTTTTAAGGAAAATAAATTAACATTTTACATTTTAGGGAAAATTCGGCGCCTAAGTGAAATATTTATCTTTAGAGCGCCGCATAAACAAATGATACTATCATTATTTTGCTATGAAATGTGGTGGGAACATTTAAAATCACCGTATAAGTGAAAAAAGTGCATAAATGAGGCGGCGTATAAGTGAGAGTTCACTGTAAATGGGATTTGCTTCAACACTTTATTCCCCGACGGAACTCGGAAGTCCTTTTACATTAATTTAGTATTATGAATCCTAAATGGCCGGAATCATGCTGGTACTTGAAAGTACCACACTTGTACTTTGCCGAGAGGTCGACGGATGGTACCTGCGATCGGAAACTGTTCTTGGGGGTCCTGAGGCGTAGGAGGCCTTAGAACCTACTGATTGTCAAAATTTTTATACCCGGTATATAAGCTGTTTAATGTATTTTCAACTAAAAAATACAAAAAAAAAAAAAATCATTGTAAAATTAATTTGGGACATAAAGGGTTAGTTGACATTTCCTTTCACTCCAGGGTCTTCTGTACCTACACTGCACATGGTTTAACCGGTTGTTGTATAGGGCTTTAAAAAGCACTCTGCTTTTTGATCCAGACCAGGAGCCGAGCAAGCCCCTAGTCTAGTACCCCAACAGATATTGATTCACCCGGAGGACTTTGACCACGAGCATTTTCAACGTCCCCCAGCCACCATTTGTAAGAATGATGATGATCGGCTAGGATAGAACTCGGGACCCTCCGGTTATGAGTCTAACTTCTTACCTATCGGCCATCCCGACCCTCTCTAATTGACAGTAAAAAACTGAAGTGCAGATTTCTTGCAAATTACAAACTAATATTGCTGTATAATCAAGAGGAAAGAAATACTCTAAAATTTACCAGTTAGTTGCTAAAACTGAAAACAAAATTGCGACAAATATGACAAGAAAATATCCTGGCACCCGTTTTAATAATAATTTTTGTTTTAGAATTACAGTCATTTTTCATTCAGTGCTCATGCGTTCGGCTCCCAAGACTTCATTCACATCAGGGGTGCCAACTACGGGGAGGGGTCACGACAAAAAATTTTCATTAAAATTTTAGAGGGTTTTTTTCTCTCTTCTGAAATGGGCTATAGCTTTTAAGAAGGTGGAGGGGTCAATATATTTCCTGAGGGTGAGCCAATGTTCTGCAGGGGGACGGGCAACCCTGATTGACATAAGTGATCTATTAGCAGGAGCGGCTCGATGGAAGGTCACGGGAGGTCACTGTGACCTCCCAATAATTTCCGTATTCGGCACATTTTGCTGAAGATCCGGCAATTTGAAGACAAAATTGCAACATTGAGATTATTTGTTCTTTTTAGATTTTAGAATTATTTTTAAAAAGATGCCTAATGTTTTTCCCTCTCTAAATGTTATTCATGTAGGACGTGTGTACATGCTTGTGTTTTATCATGCAGTAAAATTAGGACTTCATTCGGCAAATTAATAATTTTCCCCTGTCTGTTAGGACAGTTAAGTTGTATTTTTTTTTGTTTGTTTTTCATACGGAAGTCATGAGCTTCGACATACATGAGGACTGCGTACAATACGCCTTGCTTCCTGACAAACACAAAACAGACTTACGGTACAGAGACGTTGAAATAACAACTGTGGGCAGGGCGGGATTCGAACCCACTACTACTTGCTTACGAGGAGAATACTTTACCTTTAGGAAACCGTGGCCCCCTAAGTTGTATTTGTGTGTCATATCAGGTAATTTTTGGAGTAGAAAGAAATTAGTTGATATTTTTCTCTTCCGCTAAATTGTGCCTGAAAGATCAAAAGAAGTTACCAAATCGTTAGGAAACAAAATTCTAAAGCTTAATGTCATCCACTTCTTTAAAAATAATAAACTTTTAGCCACATTTTCAATTACTAAGCTTTTTTAACTTAAGTCCATCGTGAAAAAAACTAAAAACATATGAAATAAATGAAGCTCAATAATTTCAAATTAACATTGACCTTTAAAGTGCCGTATGTAAATTTTGGAGTAAATCCCCTTAGAAGCGTCTTCTTTACATCCTTAAGGTAACACCCATTGCTGCAGATTCTACCTATCGTGGACGCATGCTGGCGCATGCGTAATAAATCTCAATGCGTGGGTGGGCAACAAATCGATGGAGCTTTTCGATTCAATACCAAAATAGATTTTTCCAAAACTTGAAGATAGGGTTGCTTCGAAATTATAAAATATGAGATTACTGCGTAGGTTGCTGGATCACATTAAGTATCAAATTATACGATAATGACGTTTCGAAACGGCTTCAACTAAATCAACTGGTTGAAAAACAAAGAAGAAAAGAAAGAGGAACAGAATCATGAGCAGCTTATATTTTGTACTGATATCTTTTATTACCATTCAAAGAAAAACAACTTATTATCTTTGAACAATTCGTTATGAAAGTGCAATTCCTTGTACCAGATCAATAGCAACCTTAGAAGAGTGTTCTCCCTTTCGTTTTTTATTATGATTTCCTTTCTATTTCGTAAGGAACAAAATATCAGGCATTACACAACCACGCAATATTTTTTTTATGCAGAGGCTTAAAGTATAAGTACTAAAATATCATTACAATCCACTGTCTCTAGTCAGAATTTCTGCCTTTATTGGTCGAACTTGACTGCAAGACATTCTGAAATGTTTTTTAATATATTTTTTACGATGCTTCAGGTATTCTAGTTATAAATATTTTTCTTGCTTGTATAAATACAGGGTCCGGCGTTATGAGTAGTAGGATAAAAAAAGACAGAACTTTGAAACAAATTGAAAATTTTATTAAAACAAACATTGAACATTGAACACAAAGAAACAGTATGCCATTTACCATACACTAGGTGGCCAAAAGTATCCGGACACTTTCAAAAATTTACATTCTTACATATAGCTCGAGAAATAAGTGATCAATTGTTCTTTAACTTTAGTCATACAAAATATAGGCTTCACCGAACATTTCCAAGTTGAAATTAAATTACCCTTGCATTTGGGGGACGACAATAAGGGGGTTGAAAGAAAAACCGCTTTTTGACCATAACTCTTCGAAAATTGCTCGGAATAAGCTATCAATTTCAGTAATTAATTAGCATACTATGTATAATTACTGTACAAATTTTTATGAACGTACCACTCTTACTTCTGAAGATATGAAACATTTTTGAAAAAACGGCAATTTTATTTGAAGGGTTTTTGCTCATAACACGCAGAGTTTTTGATCAAACCTTATCACAACTTCAGGAAAAATGACAAAATACAAGAGAAATAACATACTAAAGCGGTAAATAAAAATATTAAAAATTCGATGAGATATGAACGTTAAAAGGAAATAATTTTTCACGGCGCATGCGCGAACGACAGAAATTTATAACTACAAAAATATTGTAGCCTGATTTATACTGCATCTTATAAAAAAGGTTCCAGTTGAATATCATGAAAAATGAAAAAGATATCAGCGATCTAGTGAGCTGTATTTCATTCATTTCGCAGACAATACATAAATAGTGAGGGGTTGTCCACAAATAGTGTGGTGACAATCGATCATTTTTTTTCAATTTTAAATTGTATACAGTTTGAAAATTTATATTCGGCATAGAAGTCACATTTCGTCTGTTCGGCCAAAAAGACTTTATACGTACGTTTCCAAAAGTATCCAGACACCCTCTGAAACGTTGGTTTTGAAAGACGACGCAATAACCTTTAATTTAAAAATAGCTCTTTGGGGACAGACCCTCACTATTTATGTATTGTCTGCGAAATGAATGAAATACAGCTCACTAGATCGCTGATATCTTTTTCATTTTTCATGATATTCAACTGGAACCTTTTTTATAAGATGCAGTATAAATCAGGCTACAATATTTTTGTAGTTATAAATTTCTGTCGTTCGCGCATGCGCCGTGAAAAATTATTTCCTTTTAACGTTCATATCTCATCGAATTTTTAATATTTTTATTTACCGCTTTAGTATGTTCTTTCTCTTGTATTTTGTCATCTTTCCTGAAGTTGTGATAAGGTTTGATCAAAAACTCTGCGTGTTATGAGCAAAAACCCTTCAAATAAAATTGCCGTTTTTTCAAAAATGTTTCATATCTTCAGAAGTAAGAGTGGTACGTTCATAAAAATTTGTACAGTAATTATACATAGTATGCTAATTAATTACTGAAATTGATAGCTTATTCCGAGCTATTTTCGAAGAGTTATGGTCAAAAAGCGGTTTTTCTTTCAACCCCCTTATTGTCGTCCCCCAAATGCAAGGGTAATTTAATTTCAACTTGGAAATGTTCGATGAAGCCTATATTTTGTATGACTAAAGTTAAAGAACAATTGATCACTTATTTCTCGAGCTATATGTAAAAATGTGAATTTTTGAAAGTGTCCGGATACTTTTGGCCACCTAGTGTATCACGCATTCCATTATTTGTTTTTGAATATGACACCATGCAGATGGTCGTCATCACGATCAGCACTGTTCTCCAGGACTCGAATGAAAGATCCCACATCCAATCCAGTACGTCAATGAGGTCTTCTCCACAGATGCATGCATCATCTCCTTGAGTTCAGTCACTGTATAAGGACTGCTCAAACAAGGGGCTGTCCACCTGCGTACAGCTGTGCAAGAGAAACCATTGAGCGAGTTGGATCGTGTGGTGAAAGCTTTCAATCGACGTCTGGAGAAAAGCGCTGATCGTAATGACAACCATCTGAACGGTGGTGTCATATTCAAAACCAAATAATGGCATATATGGTATGGTAAATGGCATTCATGTTTCTTTGATTTCAATGTTTGTGTCAATAAAATTTTCAATTTGTTCGAAGTTCTCTCTTTTATATCTTACTATTCATTACGCCGGACACTTTGTTGAATGTTTCTTTTATAGTTAAAACTTGTTCCCATCATTTTGTGTCAGTACTATCCAACAGCTTTACTAGGTTTTCATGACGACTAGGTGCAACTGGCAGCTCAAATAACTTTCAGATACAGTTACATCATAGCTTTGTTCATAAACACTGTAAGACATTTCCGAAACGTCACAGGAACACTAAACGTTCCAGGATTTCACGGGCTTAAACTAGTTTCATGAGAAACTCAAGTACGAAAATTTATGAAAATTTTTCCTAAATATATACTCGTTGCATAAAGGCGGAACTTTCAGTGTTGTAAAAAATATTTTTAGCTGCCATTGGGAAGAAAAATTCAGTGTCTTTCAGCGACTCGTCTAGATTGACGGAGCCCCAAATTGTGGCAAATGTATAGTGCTCCTCTGAAAGGTGGGCCTCTACATTAAGCATGGTTACCTCTTTTTCGAGTAGTAGGAAAAGGTAATTGCTGCAAATTTGAAGTTGGAATACTTTTGAAAAATAACTACAGAAGTAACCGAACTCAGTTCAGCGTCAATTACCAATCCTGTTGTACGAAAAAGAGCCAAACTTTGGCCATGTCGGAAGTCAATTTACCAGAGGAACACTATAGTCCTGGATATTGCAGGTAGAATTAGTTGATCGGCTTTTTTGCTATAAATTCGGCATTAGCTTTGGTCATAGTAAAAAATTGCTCCAGAAGCCACCTTAATAAAATAGGAAAGTACCTAATTGTTAGGAGAGGATGGGGATGAATGGGACAGGGGATGAATGGGACAACTGAATTTTTTATACCTAAAATTAACTTTAAATTTTTGATATTTTACCTAGTAGATAGCAGCACCTGTACCACTTATTAAATTGTGTTTCAAAGCATTTGCTTCCATGTTGGTGTAAACAAGACAGCAAAGCTTATTTTCCCATACCAAAAGTAAGTTTTTTTGTTAAAATTACTTCAGTGTTTACTAAAAAGGACTGCACTCAAAGCAAATAATGTTATATCATGTTGAAAATATACTTATTTTACTATCATTTCAGACTGAAATGGAGAAAATCCATATTTATTTTCTATGGCTACTTTTTGATAAACATAAACATGTGGGTATGGGGATGAATGGGACAACAGTTTGGGGGATGAATGGGACGGTTCCATTAATCACCGCATTTTCTGATTTCAAACCTTTGCATCAGAATCTTACAATGTTCAACACATTAAATTATTTTCTTATTTTTTATGAAATAAAATTTGGTAGACGAGTAATTATAACTCTTAAACTACATTGACAAAATGTTAAAATTACTTAACTACAATATTAATTAAGCCTATTGAAATCTGATCTTGGCAATTTATTGTATACTCACATCATAAATTTTTAACTAAGAATAGGTAACAGATTTAATTGCAGTCAATCCTTTTGTTTTAAAATATCTATAAATAAAAATAGCTACCAGCATTTTGTAACCATGGTTTTTAAAAATTAACTTCTTTTTGTTGGATGCCACGGAATTGGAGAAAGAAAACGGAACGAATAAGGGGCTCCTCATCAACGATTAAAGAAGCCGTTAATGAGGTTGTCTTGAAGGGAATGCCTGTAAGAACAATTGCAGACGCATTTAATATGTCCAGGTCGACTTTAGACAGATATGTGAAAGAAGCTAAGCAGAGCGCTGGATTTAGAAAAGAATCCTATGCTCCAAATCCAAATGTTGGAAACAGGAAAAAAGAAGCTATTGAGAAACAAACAATGGAAAAAGCAAAAAAAAAAAAAAAAAAACAGAAGACCAAACATTAAACTTTTTTTTTCTAGTCATTTTCTTCACTTGTCCCATTCATCCCCAATGTTGTCCGATTCATCCCCTTTATGGGGATGAATCGGACAGAATACATGCACTCATAAAAAATATTTTAGCAATGTAAAATGATAGCAAATTGACTGAATTCATTTATTTATGTGTAGCAAATAGTTCAAATATTTGTATAAAACTTGTTAAGTGGCTGAAAAATGTAGAATTTTTCAAATATTAATTAAAACATGAAATTTGTCCCATTCATCCCCATCCTTCTACTGTAAACATATCTAAGCTTCCTGACAAAGTTCATGATTTATTGCTGTCCCGTAACTAATTTATATTGGGCACCTTTCTGATTCAAGAAGATTTCAGGTTAATTTCTGGAAGGTTTAGCGGGAAACTTTCCTCTTGTTCCTAGATATTATAACTTTAGCTGCCCATTGTATTTCAGGGACTGACTTCTGTTTTTTTTTCCTACAATGAACTGAAATTTCTATGTGTAGAAATTTCTAAACTTCTTGATTTGGTGTAGTTAATATCAAAATAAAGTTTTAGAAAATAATACGTATGTCATTACCATACTTACTTTTATTAGTTACTCCTAACATTATTACGCAGTTTTTCCTAATGTTTATATTAAGTGAACCTAAGCTCAAGATATAATCTCATTGCTTGAGATTAAATCTAATGCTACAAGTTTATTTTATTGTGCTATGCATATCATCTATGTTTTGTTTTAAATTTAGGAAAATCAAAAAAGTCATTTAATAACTTACCACTTGCATTGGAATTAGGTGGCAGTCAATAAATTTTTGTCTAAAATGCTATCAGTGCTAGTAACTAATTAAAACCGTCAATTAATGGATTTATATTTGTTTTAAATCAATTAATGGATCAATTAATGGATTTATATTTGGTTAAAATAATGCGCATTTAAAACTCGAATATCTCCGCGAATTTTGATCGCACAAATGTCGTTTTTTTGTGTTAGTATTATTTTTCAATGGAAATTCTTTTCCTAAATATAAGTTTGGGGACCCGGAGTCCCTATAAAAAGTTAGATTTCGTATTTTTTGACTGAATTATTTTTTCGCTTCAAACTTTCAATATTTTAACTCTCTACCTCATTTCGAGTAAATTTGCAATTGGAAGTATGCATCTAGGACGAACGGTTGAGGAAATGGAGGTCATGAAGGTTGACTTGGAACACCCTATATATATATATATATATATATATATATATATATATATATATATATATATATATATATATATATATATATATATATATATATATATATATATATATATATATATATATACATAACATGACATTTTCCAATCAAATGTTAAAATAATTATAGGTACCTAATCATGAGTGGGAATTTAATGATGCTCTATTCATTTTTCTAGCAAGTAAAATTCTTTCTCAAAATGAATTCCTATTTTAAAAGTAAGTGTTTGAAATTCTTGTTTGCAACGGTTGTCATGAAGACTTAGAAAAGACTGCGTAGGAGGACGCAGTGAAACAGCTTTTCGTTTCTTATTCTTTTTTTTTTTTTCGTGGAATTTCAGGAATGCGGAAGGAAAATATCTAATAAACTCTCACGGTTTGCATAGAGTGGGGAAATAAAGTAATGCGAAAGTTTGGTTCATCTTTTTAAAATTCTATCTCGCATTTTGACATTATGTTCGGAACGAAATATTTACGCAGTTTATTTTTTCGAACACATTGTGAGTTTTAGACAAAAACAAGATGTTTGCATCATTACGAGGGTATTCTTACAAACAGCTTTTCGGTGTCTATTAGAAAATCGTCCTCTATGTGTGATGTAGCGTGTCATGCTCAACACTTGTCCCCAGGTCAGTGCGGAGATGACTTTCGCTGGTGCCTGTGATTTGCATCCGACGCCGAAGTGTCTGCGGCCTAACCGTCCGGGGACATTCCTTTAGCCCTCTACGGTAGGCTGCACAGAAAAGCTTCTAGTCAGGGATCCCTAATAGAGATTTTTCCGTTTATTACTATCAAGCTAATTTTCCGTGAGTAGCTTTATTTTAATGAGACGCCCAACTTTTCCTCTTACAACAACTCTCGATAGTGGTAGCTAACAGGGGTAGCAGGAATCAAATGTGTCGATTCTATGGGTCTCAAAAACTTATCACTAACTGTGGCTTTTTTAATTAAATCTTCAGATAATTATTAATATTGTTGAAAAACATATTTGTCCTACAAGGCGTATGGTTTGATCAAAGAGTCCCCCTCCTCCCAACATGTATCGATTACGAGGTCATCAAAAGTAATTACTAAATTCATGAGTTTTTTTCTACTGCTTACTTAAAATGTATATAATTTAACAGTCACATTGTCCTATGAATTGTATGGTACGTTATCCCGGTCCTACGATCTAAAAATGTAGTACAGACAGTACGTAACTAGAGGTTGGCAGGAGTGGCTCTTGCCACGGGCGCAGCAGCTAGGGGGGCGGCAGTTTGACCGATTAAAAAAAAAATATGGTCCAAACAGACTAGTCACCCCGAGCCAAAACTGCGCCCTTACGCTACAAGACAAACTATACAAAATATGCAACTTTGCTTTGATAGATTTCAGTTGGATGCACAGATGTTAGCTTAAATCTATCAAGCAGGATAGAATTTAGTTATATGGGGTCTGAAATCGGCCGGTCTTATCCACTTAAAAGAGATAGAAACAAACCTTTTCTCTCCGCTTCTTTCCAGCCGTTTTTTTCACGATATCACTTATTCATTACTTATACTATACTTCGGAAATAACGTTCTATGACTCTAAAATTTTTTCGGTAAGCTTTCGTTGAAAACATTTATGCCCTGTTTGCACTGGCGAAATAAAGCCGCTTAAGTTTCCAGCTACCTACTGCGCACTCACTTGGCGCATCTCAAAGCCGCTCTGGTAGAGTGACATTTGAAAGCCGCTCAACCACGCTCGAATTCACTCATCTCTCTCATATCAAAGTTGGCTGCCTCCATGAGCGCGAGAAGACAAACGAATTGGGCAGACAACAAGACATTTGCCCTTCTCAATCTCTACCAGGAAAACTTGAGTAAACTACGCAAAAATAAAAGAAATAGAATAGTTTACGAAAGTAGCTAGCATCAAGGTGTTTTCTTGTTTACAATCTCAGTTGTTTTAGAAGTGGGTCCGATCCAAAGCATCAATAAATGCTGTTCGTTTTTTCTCGTATTTGTAGTTTCAGCACTCGCTATTAGTTTGTGATTGTCGTTCCAAAATATCATTAAATGCTGTTTGTTTTTCTCGTATTTGTAGTTTCAGCACTAGCTATTAGTTTGTGATTGTCGTTATGGTAAATAGTTAAACTTATTTTTAATCTGTGGCACTTTAAAAGGTGCTTGCGTGCACGAAAGTTGATATTATGAAATTTTTATAACTTCATGTATATTTCATTTGTTGAATGTAGCACCCACATTTTTTTTTTCATTTTGATGCTTGTAAGGCTACTTTGAAACTTCACTAGATATAAATTCAGATTTCTAATAAGGTTTTTAAAAAATTCTCAAATTCATCATTATAAAAATAAAATATCTTAAAAAGTCAGTGTTCAAAGTCTGAGGTCAAAGATTTTTTTAGCAAAATACCTAAAAATTGTGGGAAAAAGAAAAAAAAAAAGCTGCAGCAAAATTCTGAAATCTCAAAGGCTAGTGAAAAAATTCAAATCTTTTCAACAGGCTCTGTGTGTTTCATCTCCTGTTGAAAGCTAAATTCTAAATTCAGCCGTGACATCTTTGAAAAAAAAAATGCACAATAGGTAATATTATTCAAAAATTTGAAATTAGGAAATTAAGGATTTTATTAAGTACTAGCAAAAATACCCGGCGTTGCCTGGGCCAGTAAAAATATTGAGAAACAATTTATAATCGCCTTTTTTTTTTCCTAAACTAAAAGAACTCAAAACGTACCGTTTTGACGATTTAAAATGTCGCTAAATTTGCGGTAACTGTTTTGGGATACCTAGGATAACTTTGCTCCTCTCCCTACTTTATGAAAATATGCTTAGGTATTATAAAGTCAGTAATTTTTGTCAAAGAAAAATTGTCATTTAATGCTGAGAAAATATTACTGACCATGAAATGACGCTAAAAGTTTTTGTCCTAAGTGATTTCGAAATTAGTAGGGAGCATTTGACAATTATTTGTGCAAAAAACACAAATTAATGGTAGTTTTAGTTTTGGGGTTTGATTAATTTCGTATGCGGATTACTTTACGCTTTGACGTAAGTTTTAAAAGTTTATTAATGACAACGTACGGAATCGGCCAAAAAAAAAAAAAAAAAACCCTGAACTTTTCTTCAACTGTGGGAATATTATCTCGGTGATTAAGATTTTGGCGCAGTTTACAAATATCAGACAACAATCGTTTTATTTTAGTTATATCGTGTAAGAAGCAAAGTATTATTACATAGTCTTTGGCGCCAGAACTGGCGTCAGTGGAAAACATTACCCATAATCTTAGTTATTATAATATTTTTGCAACAAATTCGGCAAGATACCTGTTCGATTGTATTCTAAGTGACCAATTGTAAGTACCGCCCAATCAACGCCAACAAATTTTTAAAAATACTGTAAAATTGTATTTAAAGTTCCATTAAAGTGGAAAATACTGAACCTAATCCATTTATTAGTTGCCAATCTCTTCAAGCGATTACATTACCGATACTCTAAAACACTAAAACACATACTGTCGGCCCCGCTCAAACGAATACTGTCGGTTCCAAGAAATATTATTTGATTAAGCGGAGAATTCGATTAAGCGGAATCTTTAGCATTGCGTCTATGGCATGGGAAATATCTAGTTCCAGGATATTTTATTCGTTTATCCGTTAGACGATTAAGCAGGACCGACAAATTCACGAAACTTGTGAAAATAATTGATACAGTCAACAATTTACTAACAAAGGAATACAATTTATTCTAAAAAAATAATATTTTCACGCAGCAATGCACATTAAAAAACACATTGCTTAAGGATAAATATTCTACTTACACAACTAAGACTACAAAACGTTTTAAATACAAATCATGGTAAAAGCCTGGATATTCCCCATGAAGCTGGAAAAAAAACCTTCATGATTTGACTTGAGAAAAGCCTTGGACATTAAATACGGAAAGAAGAAATGATGCCCGCAATTTTAGCTTTCGACAGGGAGTTGAGATGATACACTAAATACTGAGTTAGTTTGGTCAATGCCTTTTGATTTATGAGAAATATGTACCTTAAATTGGAATGAAAAAGACGCTACCGATCGAACTTTTTTGAATATCGTTATAAATTATAGCCTATGTGTTATTCTGATGTATATGCTACATTATGGTAAAAGTTTCATCAAAATCCATTCAGTAGTTTTTGCGTGAAAGAGGAACAAACATACATCCATCCATACATCCATCCATACATCCATCCATCCATCCATACAAACTTTCGCATATATAATAGTAGTAAGATTGAGAAGTTTTCTTTGAACTCTAATGACGTTTTTATTAGGAGTACGTAATACCCATAAAGATAAAATATTGTTGAATAGGGGAGTCTTTGTCCTGTTTTTCAACAATTGCTAATATCTGTCTTTTGAAATTTGCACGTTTTCTAAACAAGTATGTAAGACTAGAAAAAATACCAGGCGTTGCCTGGGCCAGTAAAAATATTGAGAAACAATTTATAATCGCCTTTTTATTCCTAAACTAAAATAACTCAAAACGTACCGCTTTGACGATTTAAAATGTCGCTAAATTTGCGGTAATTGTTTTGGGATACCTAGGATAATTTTGCTCCCCTCCCTACTTTTTGAAAATATGCTTAAGTATTATTAAGTCAGTAATTTTTGTCAAAGAAAAATTGTAATTTAATGCTGAGAAAATATTGCTGACCATGAAATGACGCTAAAAGTTTTTGTCCTAAGTGATTTCGAAATTAGTAGGGAGCATTTGACAATTATTTGTGCGAAAATCACAAATTAATGGTAATTTTAGTTTTGGGGTTTGATTAATTTCGTATGCGGATTACTTTACGCTTTGACGTTTGTTTTAAAAGTTTTTTAATGACAACGTACGGAATCGGCCAAAAAAAAAAAAAAGAAAAAAAACCCCTGAACTTTTCTTCAACTGTGGGAGTGTTATCTCGATGATAAGGATTTTGGCGCAGTCTACAAATATCAGACAACAATCGTTTTATCTCCATATATTATTTCTCTAAGCCGAATCCTATACCCGGTCGAAACTCGCTCATTTCTTTATCGAATTGCAAGAAAATTTATGATTTTGAAGCTTATTCCGCGGGCTATTGACGAAAATTAGACCCACCCTCTAAAAAGTGTCGGTTCGTTTTTTATTCGAACTTCAATTTTTGGGCACAAAATTGACTCTATCTAGCGAAATAATTGTCGTATCGTCTCCATTTTGATTTCATTCGAAATATTAAAAAAAAAAGCGTTCTTTAGAACGTTTCTCCGCTAGCGCCGCGTAACGAGAATCTCGAAAATCCACGTTTAAGCGACTTATAAGCGATTGAAGTTTGAAAAAGTTAAATTTTTGCTCAACTGTCAAAATCGTTACATTGTTGTTCAAATCAATTTTAAATGCGACATTTCAAGCCAAGGCTTATCTCGGTAAACCTTAATTGTAACTTTTATTGTTTCAAAATACTATGATAGTTTTGCGATAACGTTAGTATTTAGTTTAGTAGTAGTCTTGGGTATTTGATTTTAATATAGGGTATCACTTTTGTAGTAGTTGTAAAAGTGAACGTATCTTTGATCTCTTTGAAAAGTTGTCAGAACGACGGCAGTAGATGGCGATGTTGTGCAAATGAAGCCAATAAAAATTGTCGTATTAAATTTTAAGTTTAGAGTTTTTTTTTTTTTTTTTTTTTGCGGAATTCCGCACGGGTCACCTAGTTTTAGTTATATCGTGTTAGAAGTAAAGTATTATTACATAGTCTTTGGCGCCAAAACTGGCGTTAGTTGAAAAAATTACCCATATATAGTTATTATGGTCTTCTTGCAACAAATTCGGCAAGATACCAGTTCGATTGGATTCTAAGTGGCCAATTGTAAGTACCCGCCCAGTCAGAGCAAACAAATTTTTAAAAATACCGTAAAGTTGTATTTAAAGTTCCATTAAAGTGGAAAATAATGAACCCAATCCATATTACCGATACTCTAAAACACATACTGTCGGCCCCACTCAAACGAATACTGTCGGTTAAAAGAAATATTATTTGATTAAGCGGAGAATTCGATAAAGCGGAATCTTTAGTATTGCGACTATAAAATGGGAAATATCCAGTTTCAGGATATTTTATTCGTTTATACGTTACCCGATTAAGCAGGACCGACAAATTTACGAAACTTGTGAAAATAATTGATACAGTGAACAATTTACTAATAAAGGAATACAATTTATTCTAAAGAAATAATATTTTCACTCAGCAATGCACATTAAGAAACACATTGCTTAAGGATAAATATTCTACTTACACAACTTAGGCAGGGATTCAAGTGAAACAGGCCATCGCAAATTACAATCGCTACTGGAAATGAATTACATTAGAACGTTTCTTGATAAAAACATCGTGACGTCAGCGTGACGTTTGCCTATGAAAAACGAGCTAGATAAAACGTCACAGCCTACTTGGCGAATAAGAGGAGATCGCTGAGTTCTTGTGAGCTCTTATTGGCTCCACCGGTAGTGACGTCATGCCAAGTTAAGTTGATAATAATGTAATTCACTTCCAGTAGCGATTGCAATTCGAAGCGATCGCAGTGCTGTTTCACTTGAATCCCTGCCTAAGACTACAAAACGTTTTAAATACAAATCATGGTAAAAGCCTGGATATTCCCCATGAAGCTGGAAAGAAACCCTTCATGATTTGACTTGAGAAAAGCCTTGAACATTAAATACGGAAAGAAGAAATGATGCCCGCAATTTTAGCTTTCGACAGGGAGTTGAGATGATACATTAGATACTGAATTAGTTCGGTCAATGCCTTTTGATTTATGAGAAATATGTACCTTAAATTGAAATGAAAAAGGCGCTACCGATCGAACGTTTTTGAATATCGTTATAAATTATAGCCTATGTGTTATTCTGATGTATAAGCTACATTATGGTAAAAGTTTCATCAAAATCCATTCAGTAGTTTTTGCGTGAAAGAGGAACAAACATCCATACATCCATCCATACAAACTTTCGCATATATAATAGTAGTAAGATTAGCTTGATAAGATAATAATACGTATTCTACTTCGCGGCTCATAACTGACGCTGCGAAAAGTAAACAAAAGCGACAATAATCGCAGATACAGTTAAACAGAGCTAGAAGCGGGCATTTAAATCGTTATAAACACAGTTACAGTTAAATTGGCATTTCATTTAAAGTAATGGTTTACAGTTAAACTTTAAGTGCGTTGTTTAGTGCAAACGCCATTCAAAGTAAAGACGCTTAACTCTAAGTGAATTGCTAGATTGAGCGCAGTGCAAACAGGGTATTACTACGGGTTTGTGTTCTGTATTGCATCAAAGGATAACATGCGTCTTCTCTAATTCGGACGCCATTTTTTTCTTTGTCCCCTGATAAAAGTGCCAGCACGTCAGATGGGACAAGGAAAAAAATAAAATAAATAAATTGCCGGTAAACTTTAAGAACTCAGCAGCTAAATTTTGTTAATATCACTTACATTTTTTTAATCGACTTCAAATTGAGTACGTTTGATTCGAACACCCAGGTTACAGGGTGTTCGAAGAAACCTCATTATGGGCCCGTGGAGAGAAGTGAGGAAGAGGGATAGCCTGTTCAGCGGAATGAGCATTTCTCAGCTACGCAAATATACTATACACCCTTATGAATTACTAGAATCGAAAAAGAAAAAAAAAACTGATCATAAGTTCGTTTTATATATGCGCTGTAAAAAAAAGAAATCGAAACGTCCTCCAAAATAATGGGCGGATGATGTGCATCATTTCCATCAGTAACATGTCAAAATCATGAAAAATCAGGAGAGTTTCTCGCTAAAGTTACGGCAGTAAATCTAGAACTTTCCAAATACACTTAGATATGTTTATATAGAGCTCTTTTAGAGAACAGGCTGACCTCTCCGACATTTTGTTCGGACATTTTCCAGACATCCAGCCTTGTTTCAAGTAGTGTCGTCCCCGCTTAATCGGGTAACGGGTAAACGAATATCCCGTTTATACGAATAGAACATCCCGAAACCGATACCATGGGTGCAATGTTAAAGATCGCCACTTAACCAAATACCCCGCTTAATCGAATAATATTTCTTGGAACCGACAGTATTCATTTAAGCGAGGCCGACAGTATTTGGAAACACATTAATATTGCCCCTAGTAGCCGTGGCGCAAAATAAGTGATAATAAGTTGAATAAAACGCCACATTATGTAAATCCAGAAGGATAACTTGTTTCCAAAATTTAAAAACAGTTTATTAGGAAATGTTTTCTTTACTTAAGCATATTTTCATACTGCACTTGTTTTAAGCCTGAGTTTAAAACCTTTTTTTATTCGTATGGGCATATTCAAACATAAATCAGGCAGCAACATCTAAAGCTTAGCTACCATTTTCCTTCAATGCTACTTAACTGTACATACCAGTGGTTCTGCACTTCACCCTTTGGAACCAAAATGTCGGATAAGTAAGCTCCTGTTTTATATGGGCCTTGTGTTAATAGAAACAGTTCTGACTTTCCTGTTTTACCAGGAAGGCTCCTAGGGCAGTTGGTCCCTGGGCAGCAGTTGCAAGCAAATAGCTGAACAGCTTACTGGAGGGCAATTCTAGCAAAGCTACAGTATCCAGAAACTGCATGTGCCCTCAGTTGGGGTGAAGTCAATATAGAAGAGCCGTAATCGAGCCAAAGGAAAACACTTAATAAAGACGTTGGATATACCTTCCAACTGGTGGCGAAAAATATGTTTCATAACAGCGATAAATCAGCATTCATATAACTTGTATCCATTCGGGAAGCCTTTTTTGCAGCAAAACTTGTTTTTTAGAGGAAATGGGTGGAAACTGGTAAACAGGAAAGTTACCCATAAATGATCTGTTATATTTCGGAGTTTTTTTACTGTGTACTTCTAATGAGAACTGAAGAATTTCTTCAGGGAAAAAACCTTATTATCTTCGAACGTCTTGGCAAGTCACATGACATAACCTCAATAACTTTTGGTTGGTTGTCTGTAGATAATAGTGCTAGAAGAAGTAAACTGCGATAAAACAAAAAATCATGCGAGAAACCTCCTGTGTTGAAGAATGTTGTTTTATGCAGCAATCCACAAAGTGTGAAAATACTAATACTTCACATAAAAAACCCTGCCAAAACGGGTTCTAGCATATTATGCTGCAATTTACAGTGATTTTATGTTTCAGCAGTAAATCTATAAGTTTTACAACAGTTTTTTCTATTAAGCAAAAATAAATTCTAAAATTTTTGCTGTCAATTGGAAAACTTCAATCTCCATTTTTTCTACACATTAAGATGGAGAACCACTTTAGTTTTAGGGAGACGGTCAATTGATCAGACAGTTTGCCTCAAGCCAGTTTTGTAACCATGTTTGTTTTAAGTATATTTGAAAATATGTTACTATAGTTGATGGTTGCTAGGTCTTTACAATAACTAATGAGAAATGAAGTACAACGCCATTTTCAGCACATCAACCGAGATTACTGATTGCTTACTTTGATTATAGATTTTTGAGATTTATTTCCTTTCTGTAGAGAGCAGTTACATTTTCATACCTTACTTATTTTAAGTCTAAATTAATGAAACTTTCTTCTATTATAGACCAAAATAGTTAAATATTGATTAACTATTCAAACAACACAACTGAAACTTAGATTTCTTAGTCAAACCCATTTCCTTCAACTAATCTACTCATCAGAGAGGTAAAAAAGACAAAACCCTATAAAATCACCCCTTAAACCTGTGGTTAATTAACAACAATTTTTGTATACTCTTAATGTGCATGCTCCTTCATTCTAACTGACTGGCAAGCTGTTTTGTATACGCTTGTGACTGAAACACTAGGTACTTCATCTTCCACAATACGGCATCCTCCCCCAATCTTCCCCAGTTGGAATTAAAATGAAGATAGAACCATTCTTTTCGAATATATACCTGATTGTACATCTTCAATTATCACTTATTATGTAGTTTTTGCCCTATTTAAAAGTTTAACCTATTGAAAGCTTATATAAACGCGTTTTTCTGTATTTTTGTTTGATTATCTTCACTAAACTAATTTCGATACACAGTGGGAAGCTTGGACAAAAGTATGTCAATATGGCTGATGTTGTCATAGTAACAAGGACGTCCAAAATCGAATAACAGCAAACTTAATCCCGGTTTAAATTCCAGCTCAGAATGTGGGTCAAGTAGGCTGAGCTAAATTTAGCACAGAAAAAGGAAAAAAATGTGGCTGCAGGGAGGAGCAGTTCTGCAATCTGTCTTAAACTTTTCGACTTTAACGAGGGACGAAAAGTTAATAACTTCAGTTAATTTCCTCTGAAGTTTCGAAATTAGTTTGTCGAATTTATTTTTGTTCTTTCTGTTGAATAAAATATAATTGCTTGAAGAATAGTCATGAAATGTGCTGTTTAGAATGATTAATTATATAAAGAGAATTTATTTGGGAATAAGTTTGCTTTTGCAACAGGGGAGGTTTCCCCCTTTAAATGACTTGATGCAAAACAATACGAAAATCATGTTTAATTCCATTCTTTGACTTGTATTGTGCAGATTACCTTCATGAAATCAATACAATAAACTAACCAAAAATTTAAAATAAGAATTTAATTATAGTTCAAAAAACTAAAAAATACGCTTTTAGAGAGTTTTTCCTTTTATTTAATTCATGATGCTCTGATTTCCCTCTGATTTTCAAGACTATTGAATATTCTTTAAGTTTACATGCACGTAATTCATCAACATGCAATATAGTTTAGCCTTTAGTAGTAACAATAGTATTAAATATATTACTTTTATATTTTCGAAGAACGTGAATTTTAACTTATTCAGAAATGCATATACAAACAACTGAAACACATCGAACACACATAATACATCGACATGTAATATAGTTTAGCCTTTAGTATTAATAATATCATTCAATATACTACTTTTATATTTGTAAAGAACGTGAATTTCAACTTTTATTCAGAGTTATATACATGCATACAAGCAAACAAACAAATAAACCCATACGTGAAACTAATAAAAGCGTATTAAAAATTACAAACCATGATACAAGACTCCTTACACTCGGAGCATATAATGTAAAAATAGAAGATTTTGACCAAATATTTAATGCCCTTTAAATATTTTCGTCAAAGAAATTCAATTCAATCCTTGAAAATAATCTATAATGTAAATCAATTGGAGAAGCAAAACATGTAATGTTAACAATTTATTTCACTTAAAAAAAAACCTCGTAGCACCTTAGAGCAGATATATTTCTTCTCAATGTATAGCACATATTTTTTTTCAGAATCAAATAGTTTATTAAGTTGTGATCAGATTTTTTTTTTTTGCTAAATTAAAAGTGCTAATTTTAAAAATTCAAAGCAGTGAAATTAAGAAAATGACAGTCACGTTTTTTATAGCTGAATGCGCTGAAACAGGATGAACTAATTCGAAATTTGACACCTAGAAAATTAATTAAAGGTGGTTTTGAAGTGGTATCTTTTGAAGAAAGAAATTAGGGGCGAAATTCTTGCACAAAGAAGACAATTTCAGACAATAACCGCAAAGAAAACCAACCATATCTACATGTATATTACTTGAGTAGAAGGGAAGAAAATTTTCACATCAGAACTTTCTTTTGTGGGGACGACAGATCAATGAGAGTGGAGTTGAAATTAAGAAAATCATCACTTTGAGAAGAAAAATTGTCACTTAAACATGGGGAAAAATAAAATTGTTAAGATAAGTTACCTGCTTTAAACTGAAGAGATTGGAAGTTAAGAGCAAGAATCTGAGAGAGTGTCACTCCTGTGATTCATGACCTCTCAGATTTTTTCCGAAAAATTACCAAATGTTTATTATCTTATTGAAAGACAAAATCCAGAATGTTTTGCTCTAAAGTTGAGTTGTTTAGTTTTTATGGATCCCTAAAGTTGAAGGTGCAGCATCAAAAATTAAGCGGATTTTCAAGACATGGAAGTTGCTGCGAGCCAAAACTCTTACCAGGAACTGTTTAACTCCAATTTTCTTTTTGTATATGGAATATAAAAGGTTGAAACTTTACAAAATGAATGTTAAATTTGTGGTAAGTTGTTGCCGTAAGGTCCGTGAAGGCCCTCAAAACAAGGCATTTTTGACGTTTTTTAGCGTTTTTGAGGTCCAAAAACAGCTTGTACATTTCAGTTGGCACGGCAAAAGTAGTTTCGTTTGAAAGACCAGTGAAAGCACTTTAAAATAATGTATAAATAACCGAGGAAAGTTCAACTTGCTTTTAGTTGCGTAAGGCCGAAATATGAAAAATGTCATATTTTAGCGATATTCAAACGGTCATAACTTCTTCTGCCAACAACATATTGAAATATTTTTTTTGCCAATGTCGTACTCTATTCTTTGTCTTAACAAAACAGTTGAGTGCTTTGAGGCGAAATGTAAAATTTTTTTTTACAAAAATTGTATTTTTTCCTGTGTATTTTTTGTAAAAAAAATTTCACATTTCGCCGCAAAGAACTCAACTGTTCAGTTAAGACAAAGAATAGAGTATGACATTGGCAAAGAAAATATTTCAATATGTTGTTGGCAGAGGAAGTTATGACCGTTTGAATATCGCTAAAATATGACATTTTTCATATTTCGTCCTTACGCAACTAAAAGTACATTAAACTTTCCTCGGTTATTTATACATTACTTTAAAGTGCTTACACTGGTCTCTAAAACGGCACTACTTTTGCCGTGCCAACTGAAATGTACAAGCTGTTTTTGGACCTCAAAAACGCTAAAAAACGTCAAAAATGCCTTGTTTTGAGGGCCTTCACTGACCTTACGGCAACAACTTACCACAAATTTAACCTTCATTTTGTAAAGTTTCAACCTTCTATATTCCATATGCAAAAAGAAAATTGGAGTTCAACCGTTCCTGTTTCGAGCTTTGGCTAGCAGCAACTTCCATGTCTTGAAAATCCGCTTAATTTTTGATGCCGCACCTTCAACTTTAGGGATCCATAAAAACTAAACAACTCAACTTTAGAGCAAAACATTCTGGACTTGGTCTTTCAATAAGATAATAAACATTTGGTAATTTTTGGGAGAAAATCTGAGAGGTCATGAATCACCCCATAATGCTAGGCGTGACAGTTTCTCAGATTCTTGCTCTTAAAAAATCTGCTGTGTAACTGCAAAAAATGAACTATCGTTTTTACAGCACAATACTGGCAGGCGAGGTTCTAATTTGAAACTGTAAAATGTACTGGAATAAACTGTTAAACTAGTAATTTTAAAGAATGTTACCGTAAAGTTAGAAATTTTACAGTTTATTTCCGTAAAATTCAGCTGTATTATACTGTAAAAACAACAGTATAATACTGCCAACCAGGGTTGCCAGATTTAAGAACTGTAAATACGGGACAGGCTCTTGGGGGGGGGGGAGAATTGAGAGATTATGTCTAAAATTTGAATTTTAACAACCTTGACTTTGATATTAATCGTTTCTCACAAATTAAATGCAGAAAAAAATACACAATGATCATATGAATAAAAACTTCATTTTTTACCATTGCATAGTTATTTTTCGTCATGAATATTAGTGGGAAAAGTTTTAACACTAATTATTGTGAAAAATTCGTATTTCCCTGTTATTAACCACCTTTTTCCTGAAGCAGGCCCATTTCAAATTTTGCCGGGGAGGGGGCAAAAGGTAAATTTTTCCAAATGTCAATGTAAATTATACAAAAAAAAAAAAAAGCCCACTTATATGTAAATTGTAAATACATTAATTTCCCTAGAGGGGAGGCCATTGACCACCTGTCCTGATGTCCCAAATGACGGGCCTGTCTTGGAGTGAAAAATATAATAGTCGCTTCTACTGATGACTAATGTTTAGTATGTACTTTTTCAAAAAGCTGGACGTACCAATGGGGAAATTTGAATGCAAAATAATTTTGATGAGTCATTAACAAAAATTTTGATTACAATTGAGTAGGCATAGAATTAAACCTTACTGCTTGAATTCACTATAAGAAGTTAGCCTAGAACAAATAAAAAAATCAATATTCAATATTTATTGGGGAAAACTACAGTTTCGTCAATATTATAACATGATAATCACTCTTATATAATGTTCGAAAATTCCTTTTTTCAAAAATCATATTTGCTACTTGATTTTACTGCTGCAATAATTCTTTCTAAGTTTTGATGGTCTTTGGGTTGCCATAAAGCTCACTGTAATTTATATTTCTGTCGCTCATTGTAAAAATTATGCATCTTAATGATTTTAAAACGCGTATTTGTTTGCTAAATGGAATAATATTTATTTACATCTTTTAGTATAAAAGCGAAGCGAAGCACATTTCAAAAGATTGAAATTGATTGATTCAAAAAATCTAGTAACTAATAGTAGCTGAACACATATCTTTCTACCATAATTGAAAAATTGAGAAGGGCTTTTTATAGAATAAGGCATCTATATACATAAAAGACTACTTCTGAAACCGTATGTCCGGGGTAATCTTCCAAACTACTGGACCGATTTTAACCATTTTTGCACCGTTAGATAGCTACAGTAACAGAGAGCAGGATAAGCTATAATTTATTTCTAAAAAGCTTAGTTTAAAAAAGTTATTATGGAAAATAGTAAATTTCATTTAATTTCCCCATAAAATAATTAATTTTTCAGTGCATTGTTGCAAAAATTTGGTTGCCATGCAACAACAATATTAATAGTAATCATGGTGAAAATTTTGAACCTAGGCTTCGCTGGAGTAAGTATGAAATTTATTGCTTTCTTAGGATTTTTATATTCATTTATGCCAATAATCGCTAACGTGGTAAATAAAAAGGAAATTGATTTTGGCAACAGTTAGAGAACATAAAATGTTTATAGTCAAAAAATTTCTAAGTTAGGTACATAAGATGTTTTCACCAATGTAGTCACAAGGATATAAACTAATGATGGGACTTATTTTACGTGTAATGTTCGGAAATACTTGACTCCAGTGCGATTGATTTTACAGGGTGCGACAGAGAAACTTGCTGATTTTAACTGGTTGCTAATTAGCAAGGAGTGGTCGGAAAGCAGCGGGAAGAGTCATTTTGAAGAGAGGGTCCTGAAGTTTTGTTATGTCATAGTTTAGTTGTCGCCATGCGTTGGACAAAGAAGCAACGAGCGTTCGCCGCCGAATCTTACTTTTCAAAT
This sequence comes from Uloborus plumipes, assembly GCA_038373865.1. Classification (NCBI taxonomy): domain Eukaryota; kingdom Metazoa; phylum Arthropoda; class Arachnida; order Araneae; family Uloboridae; genus Uloborus; species Uloborus plumipes. The sequence continues at coordinate 44,355 of JAXGGA010005163.1, forward strand.
AATCTTTCGGTGGTCGCCACTCAACGTGCCTTCCGAACTCGGTTCAAAATTCAGCCCGTTGTTCCTATTCCTGGCTGGGAATCGACTGTTTTGTGGGTGAAAACATTCAGGGAAAGTGAGAGTGCGGCAAACGGGCCCAGGAGGTCAACGGATTTCCGGAACCCTAGAAAACGTCGAAAAAGTGAGGGAGTCGTTTTTGCGCTCTCCCAGGCGTTCGGCGCGTAAACACGCTGCTGCTTTGGGGATTTTTGATTGGACACTGAGACGAATTCTTCACAACGAACTCCAGTTTCATCCCTACAAACTTGCTGTGGTTCACCAGTTGAGTGATAACGTCTCCTTGAAAGGTGACGTACCGTGGCCGGCCCGCTCTTCCGATTTGACACTCTGTGACTATTTTTTATGGGGGTATCTCAAATCGATCGTTTACAACGACAAGCCCCGGACCCTGCAACGCCTGGAGAACAACATCCGGCTTGCTATCACCAACATCCCATCAGTCGATATGCTCGAAAGAGTGCAACAAATCTAGGGTACATGAGTGCATCATTAACAGGGGCCGTCATTCTTCCCGATGTAGTTTTTAAATCTAACTAATATAAAAATTCAGAATGGGTACCATATCTTATAAAAAGTAGTAAACTGATACATGATGTACTTTTCCCTTAGTTGACTTTTCAAGTCTGCAAGTTTCTCCGCCGCACCCTGTACCAAGCTTATAACATTTCCGATTTACCTAAACATTATTTGTAGCTTGCATTTGTATTTAAGGTGTGTAATACAGTTTTTTAGTTTGTGCAGTCAGAAAAAATTGCCATTGTTTACAGAAGTAGCCATTGTGTTTATAGATATGCACTTTAATGTTGAAAAATTCATGAACGAGTGTCACTAAAACACCATACCCGGCCGAAACCCGGGCAGCGCCGGGTACCCGGCTAGTAGTAAAATCATTTAGAAGGAGATACAGACCACTTTTACTACGAACTTTTGTTGAATTGATTGACACAATAATTTCTGCTCTAAATGAATATAACACTAACATTACTTCAGAACAGGAAAATATTATAATTCAATCAATTTTCTTATCTCTATTTCACATTTTTTGTTTTACTTCATTTTTTTCTGAAAATAATATTTCGTTTTGAAAATTCTGCTTCTAGTCAGAATACGGGACTTTACCCGTCCCGTGTCAAAGTTCCCCGGGACGCGGGACAATATTTCAAAAAACGGGACTGTCATTTGAAATCCGGGACGTCTGGCAACCCTGCTGGCAACAGAGGTTCCAGTTTAAAACTGGAAAATGCACGGTAAAAAAATTTCAAATTGGCAATTTTACAGTTTACTACTGTAAAATTATAAATTTTAGTTTAGTACTGTTAACTTCGCAATTTTACAGTTTAGTAGTGTAAAATTAGCAATTTTGCAGCTTATTACTATAAATTAGCTGTACTGTAAAAACAACATTCATTTTTTTTACAGTGCACACTACCTTTTACGTATAATCTACCCTTTAGCCGCGAATTTGAGTTAGATTACTGTGCAAACCGACTACCGAAGAAACCCAATTCATTCTAGGGCTTATTACCACTCCTATTGCCCGCAAAAGACGGAAACATGGTCTTTGTCAGAAGTCAACTTACCAGAGGAGCACTATAATTGCAACGAATTTGAGTCGGAGCCCTTTTTAAAAGAGGTCTCATAGTGCCAATTACCCTACCACCCGAAAAAAATGAAAACATTGATAATGACGGAGATCCCCTTACTAGAGCAGCTCTTTCTTTATAAGTTCTCATGTGCCTAAGAAGTCTACGTGCACGCGCATGCTATAAGGGGTTTTTGTACAAAAAGCGATGCATTTCATGGAGAAAAAAGTGATTAGTCTATAGTTGGTTTCACGGAGATTAAAGAATGCTAAAACTTCGCAGTTGATTTCCCCAAAAGTCATCTTCTCAAAGAGATTTTTCTTTTCTCATGATAGTAGCCATCTTTGGTCTTTGCTGCAGAACGGGAGGTATTTTTAACTCAACAGCCAAAGACAGATGTTACTTTGAGAGAAAAAAAGTGTAACTTGCACGTATCAATGTATAAAGAAAACAGTTTAATTGTGCTTTCAAAAGAGTAAAATTTTAACTCAATTACAGATGTTTGGTTGTTATCACACAATAAATAATGTTCAATTGAAAAGAATTATGTTTCGTCATTTATCAATATGTTTGAGTATTTCTGAATCAATGTACTCGTATATAAGCTTAGATCTAAAAACAAATAAACAGGTACTTTGGAAAATACTCCATCAGCAACGAGGCTAATATTTTTAAAAAGGTTGACAACCTCAGCAAAATCTCAGGAGAGGGGAGATGAATCGAACAGAGAATCCTTCCAAGAATTCCAAATGAGCCGGATCTCCGGATCCGTGACAGGGAAAATGGTTCTCAATTGAATTTTCACGCAAGCAGTCCGGCACACAAAAGGTCACCGCCGAAAAGCGTGGGCGGACGAACAATCGTTGCGGGGGCGGACCATCGATCCGGGACCCTCTACCTTCAACTTTGTGGAGGTGGGGGAGGGGGATTTTCGGGAATCATTAACCGTGATATCTCCTCTGGAGGCGGAAATTGAAAGTTGGATCTCAGGAAAGATATCTTCAGGTGTATTGATTCATGATTTCGCCTTATGAGTTGAGTTGTTAGCGAGATCCGTTCTTAAGAATCTGTTGTAATGGGTCTTCCGGGCGCAGCAGATGTTCCTCACGATTTGGCTTCTTGGGATGCAACTAGTAAACGCGGGAAGGGGAAGCCAATAAAGATGTGATGATACGATCAGTTCTTTACGAAGCCACAAAACTCAATACATTCTCATAATGGTAAAAGAATGCATATTTACATGTATGCCTAAAATATTTTATTGCCCCCCTGACTTTGGGAAATTAATGCATTTACATGTAAGTGGGCGTGAGTTTTTGCAATTTTGGGGGATAATTAATATTAGGTCCACACCCTTTGCCCCCCCCCCTCTCCCGCCTCGGGAAAAGTTCAAAATAAGGGCTTGGTCCAACAAATCTGAGGCTCCAGGTCAGAAGGGAGACTAAAAGAAATTACCTTGCGGCAAATAGTTTTCTCAGAACGAGGATCTTTCAGGAATTATGTAACACTGAGTTTTCCGATAAAATACGAAGAAAAAAAAATTTGTTTGAATACCAGAATTTTTTGTCCAAAAAATTCGCAATTTTTTCCCTTCTTAGAGCTTAACTATAGATTCGTACTTCGCCTTATGAGTTGAGTTGTTAGTGAGATCCGTTTTTAAGAATCTGCTGTAATGGGTCTTCCGGTCGCAGCAGATGTTCCTCACGATTTGGCTTCTTAGGATGCAACTGGTAAACGCGGGAATAAGCAAACAATAAAGATGTGACACTGCGATCAGTTCTTTATGAAGCCTCGAAACAGTATTGCATGTTTATAATGGTAAGATAAAATATATTTATATGAATGATTCAGATATAAAAGTAATATTTCTGCATTTTATTCTATCATAAGAAGGCTTTTATAAGTCCCAAGATCCAGGTAGACTAAAAAAAATTACTTTTGGTGACTATTCTTCCGGAACAAGGATTTTTCAGAAGTCATGTTACACTGAATTTTCCTATAAATTTCAAAAAATAGTCTTACAAATGCCTATACTTCTTTCTGGCACCTAAGAATTTGCAAGTTTCGTCAATTCCGATTCATAACCATATGTAACACACCGCCATATGGTTTGGCCTTAGCCCTGGCTTAGATCTGGTAACTTACTGCTTAATACCGGATCATAACCGTTGGTTCACACTTTGCCTTTGAGTTGAGTTGTTAAGTATATCCGCTTTAAAGCTTATAGTAATGGGTTTTCCAGTAGTTACAGATTTTCTTACGATTTGTCTTTTTGAGGTGAAACTCGTAAACGTGGAAAGTAGAAACATAGAAACGTATGAAGAAGCATTCAGTTCTTAATGAAGTTAAAATACGCGTCGCATATTTCTGTTTATTATGTTCTGGGGAAACATATTGACATGTGTGCTTAAAATATTTTAGATACTAGAGTGATAAACTTATATTTTATTATATCACAGCCATTGATTCATCCTTTGTCTTATGAATTGGAGTTGTACCGAAATTCCCTCTTAACAACCACCTGTAATGAGTGTTCCGGGCGCAGCACATATTCCTTATGATTTTGATTCTTGAAGTGCAACGAGTAAACTTTGAGAGTAGAAACTATTAGGGATATGCAGAAACGATTAGGTCTTTACGAAACTACAAAACTCTACTACGTCGCAAATGCTACAATTGTGAGTGATCCTCATTTTCACTTTGCCCCCCCCCCCCCCCCCAAGTAAAAGTGCACATAGCCAATGTTTTACCTACTTCTAATGGGATGGACTAAGAGTCCCTAATAAACCAAAAAACACATCACGGACCATTATATTTTTATTGCTATTATTTTAAATTCTGATTAGAATTCATAAATATCTTCAATGAATCGGTTTTTTGGGTAAAATAGAACGCGAGGGCGAAGTTTCTTAACCCATTAATGCCTGACATTTTTTTTTCCAAAAGATATTTTGTATACTGGTTACAAACAGTGTTTAATGGACGGGAAAAATAATAAAAAAAATATTATGTAAAAAATAATTGTTTTATGAAGGAAAGAAGAATCGTCCCTTAAAAGTTACGATAGACCCCAGAGGGTACATATTTGTTTTACTAAAATTTTTTTCTGCCTACGATATAGTATTTAAAAATATATTTTATAAGAAGAAATAAAATCAGCAATTAACATAAACTGGGAAGCTGGGAATAACTTTGAAAACTTAGCTTTTTTTCTTGAGATTGTGAACGATGGAATTTTTGATAAAGATCACATTAAAACTGCTACAGAACACACTTTACAATGGTTATGTGCTGCAATCTGTTAATAACGAATTGAAACAATACCAAGGTACTAATTGAACACTATTATTTGGTTGAAATGCTCATTTTGAGGAAATTCAGACCCTTTTTTGGACCGTCCCTAAAAAGGGACGCTAGGCATTAATGGGTTAAGGATCAACTAGCTTACTCTGCAAAATGCAATACGCTATAAGTCAGAAGAAAAAAGCAAAATGAAGCAAGAGAGACTTCATAAAATAACCCCAACATTTGTCATTATACTTTGTTAAATAGAACAATCAAAATTTGTACATTAAAATTGTTTGCATCGTGTTTATAAACACAAAAAATAAAAGCGAAAACAGTTTTTAAACACATTTATTTCACAATGATTTAAGCAACACTGAGAATATTTGTAATAGTTAATTGTTTTCAGGTCATCAACAAAACAATACAAGCTGGCTTTGACTAGAATAAGTATAAAAAAATGCTCCTTGCATAGGCTATAATACAGGTTTCTTCTGCACATACATTTCCTTCACACACAGTTCCTTCTTTTACATAAGACACTTATTCGTCTGCATTGAACATCAAAATCAACATCTGAATCGCAAAACATGTGCACTTTGCGTGTGTAAATCTTAGTACACGTGTACAATTGTATGGATACGAGAAAGTTTTATTTTACGAAGTAATAGAACATAACTGCATCAAACAGTCATAAAAAACAACTCTTAAATTTACTTAATTTATTGATGTGATAAATAATTATTGAAACTCAATTTATGCATTTCATAGGTGGTTTCTTTCTCTTTCTTTATGCTTGTTTCCTGTTTTAAATCAGCTCTGTTTTTATGCATTGTTGAAAAGGCATCCTAAGACTTTTACTATAGAAGGCCAAAACTAACTGCCGATACTGGCCACACATGACTAAATGAGAAAAAAAACCATTAAAAAATCACCTATAAATCGTTACCCCATTGCCACACCGTACATGAAATGAATTAATGATCATAGAGGGTATAAATGAAAAAAAATGGTATTTTTTTTCCCCGAAGAGCATGACGTATACCTCTATCAAAATAAATTATTAAAATATATTACTTTTAAATAAAATTGTATTGCGGATTGTTGATTTAAACAATTATTAAAAAAAGTATCGTTTCATACTTTAAGTAAGAAACAAAAAAGATCACTTAAAAGGACCACTATTGTAAAGGAGTGGTTACTAATGAAAGTGCTGTAACTGGCCGCTAGATACTGATTTCCTCGGTTTTAAATTTTAGTTGAGACTTTACTTGCACTAAGGCAAGCACGGATACATGGAAAGAGCAATGAAGGCGACCACTTGAGAGATTTTCACTGGTAATTTTTCAACATCAGAATTCATTTCAGTCAAGGAAACTCAATTTTGAACGATCTTTGATAATGTTATCGTTTATGGAAGAAAGGTTTGGAGCTCTTCCCTGGAAAGGTTTCGAAATTGAAGTCCGAAACATTTGTAATCAATTTTGTAATAAAGGATACGTTGTGAAGGGAAAGTAATGAAAGTCAAATATCCCCCCCCCCCCTCTTTGCAAATGTTTGGAACTGCCCTTGAAATAAGGACTTTGATCATTGTACAGAAAATAATCTATCCTCTATTTGGTGAAACTTTTTACATTTCGAATGTAATTTTCCGTAAATTTAAGCTTTAAAACGTTAAAAATCATTGTTCCTTTTAGTTTAATCGCGTCTCAACTAATGCATGAGATCAACGGCCTTTAATCGGAAGTTGTTCGTAAATGTATGAAAAGAAATGTTCAGACCATTTCAAATTCTTAAACTATTTAATGACTGCCACTTTAAAGCAACTTTGCAAAAACTTTTGTTAGTTCTAAAGATCTAAAGAATGAAAAAAGAAGAAAGAAAAAGTGTAAAAACTCGCTTCATCCAATCGATATTTTTAAGAAAAATACGTTCTGGGGGAAGAAAATTTCGCAAACTTTTTATGAATAGTTGCTTTTTATGCCCTGCACAATAGTTTTAGAGATTAGGGGAAGGTAAAAAAATATTTCTTTAGCTTCTTTCAAACAATGAAGACCTCTTGCAAATTCAATTTGCAGTAGTTTCCTTGGCAACAAATCCACCGTGCAAAGTTTTCTTTAATAATAATAATAAAAAAAAATATCGTGAACGTGCAGAACAAAATCCAATTACAATAAAAATGTGTTACTAAATTTGAATATTTTTCTTTTTTGGCTAAAATTCGTAATTCAAATAAAAAATATTAACTTTAGGGTTAAATTTATAAAACAATCGTTAATCTATCTTTACTTATGCATTTTAACTCCTCAACTCTAAGCCGCTGAACAATATTAAGTTCATTTTGGAAGAAATTTAAAGCTGTTTCATTCCCAAGCAAATTTAATCTATGACATTAAGAGCAATCACTAATCCAACATATTTAAAAGGAAAGTTGAATGGCCTATGTCCTGAAGGGCTTGAGACTTATAAAATAGTTTGAATTTGACCTTTTTATTTTAACTAACTTTTGAATGAGTTTATCTTTTCGAAATATATTACAAAGTTTTAAGAACTTAGAAACTTTTACGACATTATTGAATGTTTATCTAAAGTTACATATTCAGATTTTTACGAAGTTTATTATTATTATTTTTTTTTTCAAAAAGTGCGTAGCTTCGGAAGAACAATGTTAAAAATAAGTACAACTAACAATTTTCTGAAAAAATTATCAAGATATAAAATGATACATCCAAAGTTATTAACTCTGTTGAATCTGAAAAAAGAGTTATCTCAGTGAAATCAAGCTACTCATGACCTTATACTTTAAGGGCTTGCACCAACTGTTAAATTAATTTAGAATACAAAAGTACTGTAATTTAAGTGTTTTGACTTCTACAAAAACATCACATTGTCGCTACTGAATGCAAAAAGCAGTATAAGTAATGTTATGAACTAAAGCAACCGGGTATTTTCCTCGGTGAGAAGGAGAGCGGTATGGTTCATAACATCATCCATATGATTAGGATTGGTAATATCGCGTAAAAAAAAAATGTTTTAAATTTGTTTAACTCACAAATCTTCCTCTGGTTGAGCTCTTGTTTTAATGAAACCATAACTGAAGAAGTACGTCTCATTAGAAATACTTACATTTTAAGTTTAATATCTCTATTTTTGCAAAATTTGATCAACAATAACGAAGCACTACTGGGAAAAAACAGTAAAATCAACTATGTTGAACTAAGGATCCCAAGGCTAGGACACAAACTACGTCTTGCTGTCTTTTCCTTAAACTTCTAACTAAAGTCACAGATTACGCATGTGAAAATTCGAAAAAGAAAAAAAAACTGGAAAGATAATCAGAGTTAGCGATAATAGTTTTTATGGTGGGATAAAATCGTTCTCCAAAATTTTTCAAAATTTATTTAATACACAATTTTTGAATTTAAACGAACTTGTTTTTTTTCAAACAACTCACGTAAAAAGGAGCTGTGTCCAACTTGAACTAAAAGACAAAAATAGACTAAACTACAACTTGGTAATACTTCCAAAGTTTAAAATGGGGTAAAAAACACAGCTTAATGAACATTAAATAAAAGTACATTTCTGAAACAATATTGCACAAATATTTCATGGTCTTAAAATACACTCTGTGATGCGTTTTATTCTTCAAATAAACATTTTCTGATGTTTGTTCAACATTTTTGGGCACTTTAAGTGAAACAGTAAAACGACAATTATAATTTACTAATTCGCGAATTACTTACGTAATATTTAGCTATATGTAAATTATAGAGAAAAAAGCAGTTACAAAATGTGTTTAAATAATACATGTTGGTATACATTGCATATCAAAAAAAATCAGTGGTAGAATCCTAGTTTAAGGTCCGGCGATAAATGAATAAATCTGGCAACCACAGAATTAGCATTGGATGATTGGATTGTTTGGCGACTTTAAGCAAAATGGCAACCATAGAATTATCATTGGATGATTGGATTGTTTGGCGACTTTAAGCAAAATCGCCAAACCCGGACCTTAAACTAGGATTCTACCAAATCAGTTTTAAGAATACTGTTTAACAACTAAGAATCACAACTTTATGCGTTGGAAGTCTTACAATCCAATATTTACATGAGAAAATGAACACCAATATGATAAATACAACAATAGTGAACAACAAATCAAAAACAATGATCAGCAGAACAAATACAAGTGTAACAATATGAAACATTATTCTACAAAAATCATCGAAAAAATGCTAGAGAAAAATATACTACATTTTTAAACTCAATTCAGAAATCGTATTTAACAAAAACATATGCTAATGTATATTGTTTATCGAAAAAAAATGGTTCAAAAATAGATTTATTACAATCCCGGGCAAAAACTTCATAAATTTGAAATACTGTTCAATCTGCGGAATATATTCAACAACAATGTACCTCTAATGTGTACAAACTTACCGGTACACTATATTTTGACAATAATAATGAAAATATTATTTATGGAATGAGGTGTAGAAAAACAATATTAATATAAGTTGCATAAAATTAGGAAAAGGATTTTTAAAAAATAGTAATAAATAATAATAAAATAATAACAAGGATAATAGATGCTGCTCGATTAAAAAAATCAACTGACGGGTATTAATGTAACAGGCGATATACTGTTCTAGTTATGTAGTTAATACATAACTCTTCTCAGCTATACATAAAGAATTATTGTTTTTCGTGGATCTATTAATAGAGTAACTAGAAACGTAGAGCGGTACTTCGCCTGCAACACCAATACCAATTGAGAAAAAGATGGACAAAAAACATTTTGCGACATTTTTTCATTAACAATGTGCAGTTTTATGTTCAATTTTTTTTTCTATAAGGAAAAATGTTTCGTTGAGCGAAAATAAGTATATTTCGTGAATGTGCACTCATTTCAACAGCAATGCACTACTAAGTTCAAAAACTAAAGGGGACATTTTTTTCAACCCTAGAAAAATTGCTTACTGAGATGAAATCGAAAAATTGTACTAACCTAAGTGAAATCGAATCAAATGTATACACACACATTCTGTACACTTAAATACTTAAAACAATCCTCTGGAGATAGCTGACGAATAAGATTTTGAGGAAATGTATAAGCGCTTATTTTGAAAGTGAGCCAAGTACATAATTTGTTATTAGGACGTATGTACGGTAGGCGAGTTTAACAATAATCTATATGTACAAAAATTGGTTAATTATTTGCGTGTGTATGTTCCTTATACACTGGAAAAAATAAATGTTGTTTTTACAGTAAAATACAACTAATTTTATAGTAATAAACTGTAAAAAATTGTCGTTTTACAGTAATAAACTAAATTTTCTACTTTTACAGAACTAAACTGTAAAATTGTTAATTTTAGAGTACTGAACTGCAAAATTGCTTATTTTACAGTTTATTACCGTGCATTTTAGTTTTAAACTGGAAGGTCTGCTGCCAGTATTACACTGTTGTTTTTACAGTATAATACAGCTAAATTTTACGGCAATAAACAGTAAAATTGCTAACTTTACAGTAAGAAACTGTAAAATTGCTAGTTTTACAGTTTATTACTGTGCATTTTAGTTTTAAATTGGAACCTCGACTGCCAGTATTGTACTGTAAAAAAAAAAAGCTCATTTTTTGCAGTGTACAAATATATGTTTCTTATTAGCTTGCTTCGGATCTGTGCCAAATTTAGTAAAGAGGTTTCTTAATGTTTAAGAACTCACAAAAGGGGAGGGGGAAATGGCTATTCCTCTCCATGTTATTTCTTCCATGCATTGCCGCTATATTTAGTCAAAGTTCCCGCAAAATCTTTGTTTGGGGATAAAGCACGATGTTTTGTCCTTTTAGGGAACTTATTAATGATACAAATACAGTGAACTCTCACTTATACGCCGGCCCGACGGACTAACAGAAAAAGGCGCATAAGTGAGAGAGACGTATAAGTGAACATGCCTATTTTAAGGATTAAAACGCAACATAGTTTCTAATGAGAGAATGAATAAGAATTTTTTTTATAGAAAAGGGACATTTTACTACGGTTTTTGGCAATTACTGTAACGTAACTACAATGATAAAAAAGAGAAAAAAAAATTGTAGTATACCTAATTATAAACCGTTCCCTTTAAAACGATGCATAATAGATAATTGACCCTCTCCGAACTCTAGTTCAAGCGGAAAAAGTGCCTTCTGTGAGTAATAGAGGCAAAAGATTAAAGAGGAAAGTGAAGAAAAATGCTCACTTTTTAAAAGAAAATACATTTTTTTTTATTTTAGGGAAAACTCGGCGCATAAGTGAAATATTTATCTTTAGAGAGACGCATAAACGAATAATACTATCATTATTTTGCTATTTAATGTGCTGGGACTATTTAAAATCGTCGTATAAGTGAAAAAGGCTCACAAATGAGGCGGCGTATAAGTGAGAGTTCACTGTAATTCAAAAGACTAAACTATCGCTTAAATGAAAAAATACGCAATGAATTTATCTGAATGCAAACCGAAAGGCAAAATATGTTTGTCATGAAACATTTTTTACAATTTCGAGAAACGAAGTTCGATCAAGTATAGTGCCATGTAACTTTCAATACAAAACTCGCTGCTGCATCATCTACCGTAGTAAAAAACTCAGACAATTCGCTGAGAACTAATATTTATCATAAAACTTCATTATTTATCAAAAAGCAATTCAAATCGAAGAATCGTAAATACCTGATTTTATGAGCTCACCGACTCTATGTTTGCTGATTTCTCCACTTCCCCGCGAAGCCTATTCACGTTTTCATACTCATACTCAAGTATGGCAAATACTTTGAACACTTATCACATTTAATAAAAACATGGCGAAGAACATCAATTTTTTTTTCTCACAGCCCTAGCAGCCTGCTGATTCTTAATTTTCTTCTTGTTTTATTTTTCTCTGCATTTTCGGGGAATAATTTCCGGTAAGATCCGTGTTTTTCTTTGACGATGAAGAATTTGTCAATGATATTACCATCCTGAAATGTAAAGTAAGAGACTATCAGATTTAAATAAATATTTCAAATTACATTTTTTCTAAAACTTTAGCAACATCTTCTGTTTGCAATGAAATGACGATGGAAAAGAACGGTGAGAATAATCAATAATAAAAAATGTTGAACAATCATGGCCTTGCGTTCTATTTTTGAAAAATGAATAACTGGAAAAATACATGATTTAACTCAGAGGTTATCAAACTCCAGTCAACCACGGACCCCTTTCAAAAAACGTACTAACTCTGTGGAATCCAACCCGCCCCTCTAAAAAAACTTCTAATGAAACAGTTGATTCTAATTTTCTAACATGTATTTTCGTATTGTTATATGGATTTATTCATTTTTCTATATTCATGCTTAGAAATCATGCTCAGTTTTCCTCCCTTAAAATTATTATTTTGGGTTATGGTAGTAAAAATTAACTAAATAATCATTGTTTAGGGATAAATGTTATCAAATTATTTTTATTACAATTTCACAAGTAATAACGGATGTTTTGGAATTTGTGAGCAAAATAATTTTTGCCGTGTATAAGTGAAATTCACATTTTTTACGTTAGTTGTAGAACCATAAAGCAATAGGACCCTTAATAGCAATTCGGAAATTTACACTGATAATACATATCATGTACAAACAATTTGCAAACTATACAAATGTACACTCTGTACATTAACTTATAATCTTTAATATATACAAGGCCTCTTATGTCGAACTATGAAACCTCCTATCAGAAGCTGCGTAACTGGGCTGCCTGCATTTTCAAAATACCAATTTGGCGAATCATCAAACATACTGTGCCGCATAAAAAGTGCTATTGAAGACCCCAGTAACCTCCCATCTGGGATCCCTAGCTCACACCATTTTCATTCTAACCACACCAAATGCAGTTGGAATTTCAAAGCACTGTTTCGTCTTTAACAATTACTTATCAAGCAACGAGTTTTGTCAACTACGCATAATTAACGAGTGAAATATTTTCTTCTGAAGAGAAGTTGAAAAGAGAAAATGATTAATGACACTGGTAAGGTACTCGCAGCATAGAAATGTGAATAACAAGACAACACTTACCTTTTCCGCAGACACTTGTTCTATGTATAGATGTGTTTTATTGTGTGGTGTCATTCTTGTGTAACTCTTTTCCGTGCTACCGAAAGCACTCCATATTTGGCGAACGCCTCGGAAGTGCTTGGCTGGGTGCCTTCGTGATTCCCCTGAAAGGAAATAAACTTGTGGGTTTAATGGATACTAGCTGACCCGGCGAACTCTGTTCCGCCTTAAAGGCAATAAATAAGCAAATTTTTGAATTTATTAAGTTTTTTATTATTAGAAAATACAAAAAAAAATTAAGTACCTACATTAATCATTCATTATTGTTTCTGTATTTCAGTACATAGGTTGCTCTTCACTTAAGTACCTTGTGATACACAACATTTTTTGTTTTATTATCAGGCGCAAAAACAAACAACGCAGATGGTCTTCCGGCCCGTGAACATGCCACATATAATTGACCATGGGAAAAACAGTGATGTTCTAGATTCAAACCACAAACTTTTAAGGATTGGCCTTGTGATTTGTTGATGGTCATGACAAGATGCAAGACGGATCGGAAATTTAAGTCTTTTAAATTCAAACGGCATATCGGTTGGGATCATCGGGATCCTCGGAATGAGCAATCGTTTCTGACAGCTTATCACATATAAATTTCAAGAGAAGTAACGCGTTTGTTTATAATTTATTTCACAAAAAAGTCAAATAACACTCAACGCACAGCTAACTTACAACCTGTTTACTGCGCTCCGGAAGCTGCCAGAACGTGTGCTTTATGTCGCTCAGCCATGGAGGTGTCAAAAAAGGCTTCGTAAAAAGGCGAAGTCAATAAGACATTTTTTCTATTTATGTAACTGACACACATAAATTATAGCCTATGTCCGTCTCCTGGCTCTAAGCTACCTACCCACCAATTTTTAGCCATATCGGTACAGCCGTTCTTGAGTTATAAATAGTGTAACTAACACGACTTTCTTTTATATATAATATAGATATTATGCATTGCTATGCTCGAAAAATCCTGCCAAAAAAGTTCACTTATTTACTATCTTCTAATAGTGAGCGTGTCTTTGAGATATCAAATGTTATGTTTTCATGTTAATACCAAATACAAGTCTTACAAACATTGAAGTATTAAGGGAGTGTGTGCTGATTTCTTACCATGTATAGAACTAGTGCAATAGACCCGTGAGTTGGCATTCGTTCTATCATGTGTCACTTATGCTTGTATCAGCTTGTGCCATTGCCACAGAATTTCGAGGCCGGTTTCTCCAACAAATGGAGGCACCTCGGCTCTTTGACGCAAAACTGCACTTGGAATTTAATTTGGCCAGAGTGTTTAAAGGCAAATGAGTACTCAGGGATCTTGTTATATGCCACATAATCCAACGCCATGGACACTGTTGACTTTATGCAAAATGAAACATCCTCAATAGTGAGTTTTAGAAAGTCGAACGACGTCAACATCATTAAACGTGCCTATTAACAACCGGTAGAGAGAAAGACAAAAGTGTTCATGGATTTCAGCTGATAATCAATTTAATGTAATTTCCCATTAGCAAATCATTTTTTTGTTCTGTTCAAAATACTTTTATATAAAACAAGGAGCAACTATTTATCAATTTACTTAGAATCATTTCAGTTAAAGCAAGGGAAACATGATTTTTTTCTCAAAGTCGTTTGAAAGTAGTCTTTTGAAAACCTATAAAAACTGGTACTCAAGCTATATTTTGCACTAATAACTGAAAGAAGCAGTTTTGACTTTTATAGCCATTAATCTCTAACATATCACTGAACTGTTATTATTTGAATATAAAAATCGTTGTTTTTTAGCCTACTTTCCCGTTAAAAATAAAAGAAAGACGAAAAAAGTATTAAAAGTAGCTTAATGCATCTAAAAAATATCGCCAAGTCCAAAAAATGTCGCCAAGTTAAAAAAATATCGCCAAGTCCAAAAAATATCGCCAAGTTAAAAAAATAAAAAGGTAAAATGAATATCGAAAAATTAAAAATTTGAAAGTAGGGTATTGAGATGGGGAATTTGTGTGTCGGTCGGTCGGTCGGTCGGTCGGTCGGTCGGTCGGTCGGTCGGTCTGTCTGTCCCCCCCTAATAACTTTTGAATGAACATTCCGATTTGGACAAACTTTTTTTTGTTGGAAAGGTCTCGGCGAGTACAGCTCATTCCCATATTTGATTTTTTGATTTGAACAATTTTTGGTTCAACTTTGAGCCGTTCAAAAAACCGGTCCCGCGATACTAACTTTTTAATGAACAGTCCGATTTGAACAAACTTTTTTTTGTTGGAAAGAACTTTTTAAGGGTACTTCATTCCCGTATTTACATTTCCGATTTGAACAATTTTTCGTTCAACATTGAACCGCTCAATCAAGCTGTCACCCCTAATAACTTTTGAATGAACAGTCCGATTTAAACAAACTTTTTTTTGTTTGAAGCATCTCGGCAAGGATACTTTATTACCGTATTTAATTTTCAATTTGAACACTTTTGGTTCAACATTGAACCGTTTAAACAACCTTTCTCCACCTAATAATTTTTGAGTGAACCGTCCGAATGGAATAAATTTTTTTTTGTTCGAAAGATCTCAGCAAGTGCAGCTCATTCCCATATTTGATTTTTCGATTTGGACAATTTTTGGTTCAACTTTGAACCGTTCAAACAACCGGTCCCGCGATGCTAACTTTTGAGTGAACAATCCGATTTGAACAAACTTTTTTTTAATCGAAAGATCTTTTCAAGGATACTTCATTCCCGTATCTACATTTTCGATTTGAACAATTTTTCGTTCAACATTGAACCGCTTAATCAAGCTGTCACCCCTAATATCTTTTGAGTGAACAGTCCGATTTAAATAAACTTTTTTTTGTTCGAAGGATCTCAGCAAGGATATTTCATTATAGTATTTAAATTTTCAATTTGAACACTTTTTCGTTCAACATTGAACCGTTCAAGCAACCTTTCCCCACCTAATAACTTTTGAGTGAACCGTCCGAATGGAATAAACTTTTTTTTGTTTGAAAGATCTCGGAGAGGCTTTCCCATACATTCCCATATTTCGCTTTTTGATTTGAACCATTTTTCGTTCAATATTGAACCCTTCAGAAAAAAAAATTTACATTAGCGTCTATGGGGAATTTAAATTGAATGTTGATCCTGAACTTAAAGTCGGATTTCCTTCAAACTAACTTTGTAAGAAAATGGTTTTGATAAATAATGTTTGTAACGTACTTTTCTGAGTAATCCTTCTGTGAGGACTCTGATTCCGACTCCGACTCCGCAAACATGGCGGAAATGCAGGCTCAGAAAAAAAATTACTGACTTTGCAGACGATTTTTTGTTTATTTATAAATTTGTTTTATTTTATTTATTATTATTATTATTATTTTTTTTTTTGGCAGACGATGTTTTTTTTTGTAACAAAAATTTTTCATTCACGAGAACATTTTATTCTTTATTTATATTTAACAACTGGCAACAGATTAAAAGTGAAATTCGAGACATTTTATTAACGGACGAGTTTTTTTCTTTTTCTTTTTTTTTCTTTCTCTGATAAAATGTGTTTTGATGCTCTTTGTACTTTTATTTATTTATTTTATTATTATTATTATTATTACTATTATTATTATTTTTTGAAAACGATGGAGGATTTTTTCTACGGAGGTACTGTAACAGTTACACTCTTTAAAAGGTGCGACAAAACTTTATTTATTCGTTAATTACTTTTTACGTGTCTATTTCATCTGATGAAAGGGGTATATTTTGCTTTTCGAAATCAGCTCTAATTGCTAAAAAGGTATGTTTGACATAATTTTACGTCTCAGATAATCAAGAGAATAATGATCAGATGCAAGAATGCCGATGTCGATGTACGGGAAAGTAGGCTCGTTTAGTTCTTGACAGAACTTCTTGTTTTTTACTGCAGTATTTAATTTTTTGCATTTCATTCTTTCCACGCATTCTATCAGTTCGACAGGCAAATAGTTGTTCATAAAATAAATGCAATTTATTGCGGAGATTTTATTGTTATTCGGAAATACTTATTTCAATGTATTTAATCAAATCATTTAATCATTTAGAAATATGTGATTGAAAAAGAAAATAACTTACCGCTGCACCGCTCGTTATGTGAACAGGAGCTTTTGGATTTCTGTAAGGGTTATGGAAACTACCATTGAACACCTATGATAGAAAAATATGGAAATATTTAAATTCCTGTACATTTCTAAAGTTGTTTTTTTTTTTTTTTTTGAACTGATATTAAAGCATTACTTTTAACTCAATTCTTTTCGGTTTATTACTGGATTCTCCGTACAAAAAACATGAAACAGATTATGTTACGTGATTATTCGTTGTGCCACAATAAATAAAGAAAGATACTATGTGGCTCATTTAGTGCGAAATATTTTGTTCAACTAGAGTCGACGTAATTAAACCAATAGTTCCCATGTTTACCGATAATATATCATTTCAACAAGTCTTCGGAGAGCTTTCCTTGTGATTTAAAAAGGGATAATAACCTCGCTACTTTGTCTGAGTATATGACTTATACGGAAATAATCTATGAATTAAAAAAAAAAAAAAAACATCGTTCTGGTTTTGCGTCAAGCGCAACACTAAACCAATAGCACCAACGTTTACCAGAAAATGATCATGCCAAGGGGAAGGTGAAAACTTATCATGTGACAATCATGAAAGCAACAGGTCCTCGTGTAGCTTTACTATTGATTTTAAAAAGGAATAATCTCTCTACAAGAATACTTTTTCTGGGTGCGTGACCTTATACGGAGATAAACTAGGAAAAAAAAATCGCCTTCACACGGGGAACAGCACTGTCAAAAATCCTGCTGCCACCAAGGGCGGATCTAGAAAGTTTTCAAGGGAGGGGCGATTGATCTCTGTTAGTTTTTATGCATACTCGTACTATTTTAAATATATTGATCTCAAAAGTTTCGGACTTCAATTCTGAAATACTTCCGAGAGAGAGCCTCAAAACTCCTTCCCCTACCTTCTTTAAAACTCGCATAAAATTGCAGTTTTCGAACTTCAATGTTGAAACATTTCCGGTGAAAAGTTCCCCAAGGGAAGGGCGATCGCCTCCATCGCCCCTCCCTCGTATCCGCCCCTGGTTGTCACTTACTTCTTGAGCAGTTTTCAATATTTTTTCTTCGGCATTGGGCGTATTTAGACCACTATAGTTAGAGAGCTGACACATTCGATATTTGGTTCCAAGGGAAAATTCATTATACGCTTAGTATGTCGACCAAGAAAGTGTTGAAAAAAAAAAACAGGTAACTTAACTTCAGATATGTTGCTTGATTGATGTGTGACTACTTTAGTCAAAAATGAGATTTTATTTATTCAGATTAAGGAAAGATGTGGTAGAAAATGCAATTGTTCTTGGCAGGAAACCTTTCGTGATAAATCATTACTGGGTCATTCCATCGCGACTAACGTAACATTCAGAGCTGATTTTGTAACTGTTTCCACTAGTAACTTAGAGGATAAAAAAATTTTTAGTTATGCTGGTGGATTTACAATGTACATACACTAGGTGGCCAAAAGTATCCGGACACTTTCAAAAATTCACATTTTTACATATAGCTCGAGAAATAAATGATCAACTGTTCTTTAACTTTAATCATACAAAATATAGGCTTCACCGAACATTTCCAAGTTGAAATTAAATTACCCTTGCATTTGGGGGACGACAAGAAGGGGGGTTGAAAGTAAAACCGCTTTTTGACCATAACTTTTCGAAAATAGCTCGGAATAAGCTATAAATTTCAGTAATTAATTAGCATACTATGTATAATTACTGTACAAATTTTTATGAACGTACCACTCTTACTTCCGAAGATATGAAACATTTTTTAAAAAATGGCAATTTTATTTGAAGGGTTTTTGCTCATAACACGCAGAGTTTTTTATCAAACCTTATCAAAACTTCAGGAAAAATGACAAAATACAAGAGAAAGAACATACTAAAACGGTAAATAAAAATATTAAAAATCAGATGAGATATGAACGTTAAAAGGAAATATTTTTTCACGGCGCATGCGCGAACGACAGAAATTTATAACTACAAAAATATTGTACTCTGATTTATACTTCATCTTATAAAAAAAGTTTCAGTTGAATATCATGAAAATTGAAAAAGATATCAGCGATCTAGTGAGCTGTATTTCATTCATTCGCAGACAATACATAAAAAGTGAGGGTCTGTCCACAAAGAGCTATTTTTAAATTAAAGGTTATTGCGTCATCGTTCAAAACCAACGTTTCTGTGGGTGTCCGGATACTTTTGGCCACCTACGTATAAGGTCTTTTTGGCCTAATCGGCGAAATGTGACTTCTATGCCGAATATAAATTTTCAAACTGTATAAAATTTAACATTGAAGAAAATGCTCAATTGTTACCATACTATTTGTGGAGCAGCCCTTGCTATTCATGTATTGTCTCCAAATGAATGAATTACAGCTCACTAGATCGCTGATATCTTTTTCAATTTTTACGATATTCAACTGAAACTTTTTTATAAGATGCAGTATAAACCAGGCTACAATATTTTTGTAGTTATAAATTTCTGTCGTTCGCACATGCGCCGTGAAAAATTAATTACTTTTAACGTTCATATCTCATCGGATTTTTAATATTTTTATTTACCGTTTTAGTATGTTCTTTCTCTTGTACTTTGTCCTTTTTCCTGAAGTTTTGATAAGGTTTGATCAAAAACTCTGCGTGTTATGAGCAAAAACCCTTCAAATAAAATTGCCATTTTTTTAAAAATGTTTCATATCTTCGGAAGTAAGAGTGGTACGTTCATAAAAATTTGTACAGTAATTATACATAGTATGCTAATTAATTACTGAAATTTATAGCTTATTCCGAGCTATTTTCGAAAAGTTATGGTCAAAAAGCGGTTTTACTTTCAACTCCCCTTCTTGTCGTCCCCCAAATGCAAGGGTAATTTAATTTCAACTTGGAAATGTTTGGTGAAGCCTATATTTTGTATGACTAAAGTTAAAGAACAATTGATCACTTATTTTTCGAGCTATATGTAAAAATGTGAATTTTCGAAAGTGTCCGGATACTTTTGGCCACCTAGTGTAGTTTCTATGTATCATTTCTGCTAAGAATTATAACAAAATTACTGACAGTAGATTTTTTCCAACCAAAATAACAGTGTGACTAACGTAACATTTTTGAAACCCTGAAAATGAATGCTCATGTTGTGAGGCAAAACTTTCTCAAAGTTAAGCAAGTGTTAAAAATTGAATGATATATTTGAAAAATGTGTAAAGTTGGCTTTTAAACCATAAAACACATTTCTAAAATCATATTTTTTTATAGTCTCAAGTGTCACTCAAGATGGAGTGTGACTCACGTAACGTGACTTACGTAACCATCGAAAAACAAGCAGTAGACACACTACAAACTATTTATTAATGGCTAATCTCAGTGATAATTACAATACTTTTTCAATTTTTTTAACTTCTTACGTTGTATGATTTTTATTTATTTATTTATTTTGTGACACTTTTTTCACTTCGGTATTTTTTTTCTTCAGCTGAGGTTGACATTTCTATGGAATGACCCTATTAAATTTAGCCAGTTATCTTGCAAGATTTGCTCAAAACGGTGCTTTACTCAACTTTTCATCAGTTTTTTTTTTTTTTTTTCTGAGCCGTAGCAATGAAGCACTATCAGTGGCGGATCCAGAAAAAATCTATAGGAGGGGCACAAAATCAGTTTAATTTTTTAACTAAAAAATAATAATTATTGCTAAAAACAAACAACTGTCGTATACTTATGTATTATCGTATTTTCCTTATCTTTCGGCTCCTGGTAATAATGGCATTCCATCAAGCAGTCGTGGTATAGTATGACTCTGGCAGTAGAAGGTATCCTTTGAAAGTGTTTATTTATTTGTGGATACATTGCATAATGGGAACGTTATTGGTTTGAGTTTGAATACGTAGACAACATTATTTCATTCAGCGAAATGCTTGTAAATGATTAAAAAAGGACTCGGAACACGAGAAAATATCACTGAAGAACTATCTACTTTCCCATAACGGTTAACACATAACAATATTATAGCTAAAGTGCTTTGGATGACAACTTTTTTGATGAGTCTAAATTCGGAAGAATGCACAGACATCGCGCCGTATCATTCAGACAGATATCAAAACGTATTTTATCGTTTGAAGAAATGTAGCCCTAATAAAAATGTATTAAGTGAGTAGTTTTTCCCTTTGATTTAAGTTTAAGGAATAAAAAACTAAATGCCTGTAATAGCCAAGTGCAATGCGAACGCAAAAACATACTTACTTCTACCCAACAGCTTGTTACGTCTCCCCCCCCCCCCTTTTTTTTTTTTGCAAATACAAGGTAAGCAAAAATACGTCAAAGCAGAGTGCCTTTGCTTTTAAACGATCTGGCGCCATGGAATAAGTTTGGGACATTCGTAAGTTCCGAAGATCAATAAATAAAAGGAAAAAAAAGAAACCGATACATTTTTCTCACAACGGAAAAAATGAAATTATTTATTCATTATTAAAAGTAAATCAAAGCATAAAAGCAATTGTGACAGTTGCATTTTTTTTTTTTTTTGCTAGTTATCAAATAGGTCTCTGTCATGGTTTTAATATATTTTTCTCTTTTACGATTCTGTTGCCAAAAAACTGTTAGAAAATATTTTAAAAAATGCAAAACAGATGTACAGTCGACGCTCGATATAACGACCATCTCCGTCCCCCAGAAAAAGGTCTTTGTAACGAGTGGTCGCTGTAAGAGGTAGAAAATAGAGTATATTGGGATGAAGTTGGGTTTCTCCCACCAGTCGTTGTATTGGATAGTCTTTATAACGAGTGGTCCTTATAACGAGCGTCGACTGTATTGAATCGTCCCCGATAATTTGATCGGCGTTTCTTGTTTCAGTTTGGGTTTTAGGCTCTTCGAGAATATATGACAGAGGGAGCACGTGCCCCCGTGCCCCTCCCGCTGGATCCGCCACTGAGCACTATAATAGCGCATTTTCAAATACTTGAAACAAGGCTGAATTCAATGCTTTCTTAGGACTAAAATATCGAAGTGGTCAGCTTGATATCTAAAGTGGTTTTAGGACGTAAGAACAAAACTCATGCCATTGAACTTTTCCTGCAGTTTATTTCGTTCAGAAGTTCAATTCTGTTCTGGTTTATTGTGGAGTTTTTAAAACTGCGATGAATTTTACACCTTGTTGGCTTGTAGCAATCGTTCCTTCCAATAATATATTCTTTGATATCCACCTGCCCCTATGTACAAACTTTATGTTCCGTTAATTCTTAAATTACTATTAAAAATTATGTATATATTTTTAAAAGCGTGTGTATAAACATTAAGAAGTATTTATACATTCAGTTATTCAGAATTGAGGAAAACACGTGTTCAGAGGTAAACATATGAAGGGCATTTTGTTCCTACTTCTTTTGAACTTTTCAAAGAACAAAATACAAAATTCTTACTATTTCTTAAATGTGTGTAATATGTACTTACTAAGTGCTCTGCTCTACAGTTTCATGTTCTAACACTATCATTTTTTATTAAAAAGTTTATATTTTTAGAAATATCTTACCTGGCCATCAAATGTTGGAAATAATCTTTCATAGCAATGATTGTGTCCCCAAAACGCAACATCTACTCCGTGTTCGTACAGTAAATCTTCTAGCCCATATTGTCTCAAGAGTCCAACACGCACCTAATAGGAAAATCGTTGAATTTCATGTCATTTTTGCTATGCTAAATATCAAATGAAATTATTCAATTCAAAACTCTTCAAGAAAACATTTTATTAGAGGAGGGGGAATTAGAATTTTTTAACAATGTTGCAATACAAAATAAAAATGAATTTCCAAAATTCAAAATTGCGGAACTTTTTTTCAAAAACGAAATATGTATACTCGAGTGTTTTCATACTGAATATTTTTAGAGAAACACAATCAGTCGCTTTTGACGTACCTTTTACACCATAAAAATTTATTCATAGTGTAAAAACACAGTATCAAAAGCTCCCCGCTAAGAAGTTTTTGGTCAGTTTAAGGTTTAAGTAAAGCTTGAATCTGGTTTCTTCAAAAATTTAATACATACAGTGAACTCTCACTTATACGCCGGCCCAAGGGACCAACAGAAAAAGGCGCATAAGTGAGAGAGACGTATAAGTGAATAAGCCAATTTAAATTACTAAAACGCAACATAGGTTCTAATGAGAGAATGAATAAGAATGTTTCTATATGAAAGGGATACATTACTACGGTTTTGGCAATTACTGTAACTTGACTGCAATGATAAAGAGAAAACAAATAATTGTAGCATACCTAATTACAAACCGTTCCCGTTAAAACGATGCATAATAGATAATTGTCTCTCTCCAATTTTTAGTTCATGCGGAAAAAATGCCTTCTGTGAGAAATAAAGGCGAAATATTAAAAAGGAAAGTGAAGAAAAATGCTTATTTTGTAAGAAAATTAATTTAAATTGTTTACATTTTAGGGAAAATTCGACGCATAAGTGAAATATTTATCTTTAGAGCGACGCATAAACGAATACCACTATCATTATTTTGCTATGAAATGTGCTGGGACCATTCAAAATCATCGTATAAGTGAAAAAGGCGCATAAATGAGGCGGCGTATAAGTGAGAGTTCACTGTATATGCTTAAGGTAATTGTTAAAACAAAGTGATTATGCAGAAAGTTACCCCTCACCAATCAGCTCAAAAGCAGAACTATTGGTATATTGCTTGAAATATAAAGAGAATTGAATTTATAAACTTTACAAAAAATATTTGTGCTGTTTCCCTATTTTTTTAGAAAGGCCAGTATAAAATGTTATGAACAGAAATAATGCAAGAAATTTAATATTGAATATTTAAATTAAAATAAAAATAGTTCCCCTTAGTAAGGTAGAGCCATCTGTTGAGTTTCAACGGAAAACCAAACTAGTAACGAAAAATATTACTTTGTCTTAGCATTTGAGGCAAAAAAACACGTCGCAAACAAAAGAGAAAAGGCATACACATACATGTAATATTCCAAAATATTAATTTCAAATCATACGAACTTCGTTTCAATCATTCATATGTGCTGAAGGGTCATTTGTTATTTTCTGAACTTATTCAAAAGAGTTGAACGAAAATTCATGTTTTGTTTGATCAATCTTTTGTTATAGTGTGACAATTGGACTGACATACTTCCACTTTAATCAGTGAGATTTAAAACTTAGCTTCCATTTTTCCTGTAATTTTAGCATTCAACCTTTTAAAAATTTGCGTTTGAAAATATAGTTATTTGTATACGTTTCTGATGTTAAGTCACACCCGTAATGTATACAAATAAGTACAAATATTTTTTTAATAGAAAATGCAGAGATTGTAGGAATAGGGTGGAGCGAAAAAAATGAATTTTTGATTTTCGTAAACGGGTACTTTTCATTTACTGTGAATGAGGATAAGTAACAATTCTGTAAAATATTTCACTTTTGCGACGTCATCTTTAGTCTGCGCATTTGGCCTAAAGTTTAAAAATTTTAGATTTTTTTTAGATTTTTCAAATTTTTTAAAAAAATATTGCAAATGATAAAACTAGTGACGGGTGGTTATTAAATGGAAGAAAAAGGTTTGAAATATACAAGAAATTTTTAAAAATTATTTCAGATTATAATTTCAGTCTGCGCATTAGGCCCAAAGTTCATCAAATTTTCAGAAATTTCCGATATTTTCAATATTAGCAGAAATTTTATAATTCAATATTTCCTCTCAATATTTACTAAAAGTGCCTTCAAAATATTTTCTTAATCATTTTGTTGTTTCTTTGAACTACTCAACTCTATGCTTGCTCATTGAAATTACCCAGGACTCACCACGAGGAAGTGGCCGCACTTTGGGTGTCATTCGCGCTCCCCTTGCTTCCAACCGATGAGAGCATACATTTACATTTCTTAGACAAGTCAGAAACAATAAATTGTTTCTTTGAGTAGGAAATTGTTTGCATTGGTTTTGATGGATGCACTACAAAGACAGGAAAATAAAGGTGTAATACGGAAACTGGAAGAAAAACTTGGTAGACCTCTGTAATAAAACATTTGCCAATTACATTTGAATGAACTTAATTTGCTGCATTTTTTGCAAAAGCTAGATGGACCTACCAGTGGACCAAAGTAATTTTTGGGCCTGTTAGACGAAGCTAAACATGTTATACTTTCAAAGCAGTTCAATATGAACCTCTATAGAATTTGTCATTGATCAGATTGATTTTGACAATAAAAATGGTTTAAGTACTGAGCAACAGTAACTTCATGAGATGAGCAAGGTAGTTTTGACTGGGAAAATATCCAAAAAAATGTGAAACAGAAGTCCAAGAAAGCTTTCCCTAGTCAGATGTTGACTACAGCAAACAATCTTTAGACTATAATTTTTAAAAGAGTTCATAACTTTCGCGGGTAAAAGTTTCCTTGCTCTTTAAGGATGAAGTACAGACGTTACTAAATTTAGCTATGAATTCGTGTGAGATTTTAAAGATTATCTCTCCGGGAAAAAACAGAACATTGTATTCACATCTATTCAAAACAATGTATACTTTGCACCCAAGAAATATGCTGTTATCAAATGTATGTATGTTTGTTCCTTATACAAATCCAGTTTTCGTCGGATTTTCAACAAACTTGGCACAGAGGTTCCCTGATGCATTAGAATTCACATAGGCAGGGGTTTTGAAATTTAAAAAAAATCCAAAAAGCCCAAAATTCAAATCTTTTGTCTCAAAATGGCCATTTTCTTATAATTTTGAATAGATAGAGTAATAGACATAAGACTTTAAGCACACAAATTGATAAAATGTAACACATTTAAATAGGAGTATTTTCCTACAAAGATTACGATCAACAATGAATTATCCATTTAAGGCTCAACTATTTCTTTTTAGCATGAAATAAGTTTTTATATTCCCATGTGGATAGAATTCATTCAAATATTTTTTAGAGCTATGTTGTATTAATAAGCACCCGGGCAACGCCGGGAAATAACCTGGTTAGTTCATAAGAGAGAGCATATAAAGAAACTTGTTTTAAATCGTATTATAAACGCTCAATCTAGAAAACAAACAAGCAAACAAGTGAGAACGCTTCAGATCCCAAAAAATAGACAAAAATCTATTTTCATACATTACATACATAAATCAAAAGTCAGTATACATCGATATGATTTCTTGCCATGATGTGGAAATTACAAAGCTACCTTTTACAGGTAATTTAACAACACAATATTTACAAAGATTATGGAAGCTGAGAATTTAAATATGATTTCTGAATGCGCTCTTTTTAAACTGCCATTCAAGACTCAATCAGTTGAAAGAGCTGTCGAATAGGTCACAAGCTCTTCAAAATTGGTATGTAATCACAGGAAAAGAAAAAGTTTAGTAAAAACGAGGATATCTGACAGAAATATTTGATCAATTTACGACACAAAGGAACAATTTAACTGTGAAAGACGTATCTAAGAAATGTAAATACGTGCTTGCATTGGTTGGAAGGAAGGGTTCACGTGTAGGACTAGAAGTGCGGTCACCTCCTCGTGGTGAGTCCTGGGTAGTTCCACATGAGCTAGCGAAGAGTTGCAGGGTTCAAAGTAATAACAAAATTAATAAAAACAAGTTTGAAGACACTTCAAGTGAATATTGAGAGGAAATACTGAGTTAAAAAATGTCGAAAATATCAGAAATTTTGGGAAATTTGATGAACTTTGAGCGCAATGCACGAACTGAAATAATAATCTAAAATGGTTTTAAAAAATTCTTTGTATATTTCAAACCTTTTTCTTCCATTTAATAACCACCCGTCACTAGTTTTATCATTTGCAATATTTTTTAAAAAAATTTGAAAAATCCAAAAAAAAATCAGAAATTTCAAAACTTTAGGCCAAATGCGCAGACTAAAGATGACGTCGCAAAAGTGAAATATTTTACAGAATTGTTACTTATCCTCATTCACAGTAAATGAAAGGTACCCGTTTACGAAAATCAAAAATTCATTTTTTTCGCTCCACCCTATTGCAGGAAGAAATACACTGTAAAAAATAAATGTTGTTTTTACAAAATAATACAGCTACTTTTACAGTTAATTAAAACATGTAAAAAACTTCTAATGTTAACAGTAGTAAACTGAAAAATTACTACAGTTTATAGGAAATAGAAACTCGTGAAAGCTGCGGATTTTTACAGTTTATTACCAGTGGCATTTTATAGTTTTAACTGGAACCTCTGCTAGCCAGTAGTTACACTGTTTGTTTTTATAGTAAATAAAACATGTAAAATTATTACTTTCACGGTAGAAAACTGGTAAAATGGCTCAGTTTACAAGCAAAAGAACAGTAAGATTGCTAGTTTTACAGGTTATTACATGTCGCATTTTAAACAGTTTTAAACTGGAACCTCTGCTTGCCAGAAATAGAAAAACACCACTGTTGTTTTTTATATAGTAATAAACTGTAAAATTATTACTTTTCACGGTAGTCAAACTGTAAAATGGCTCATTTACAGAAAAGACAGTAAGATTGCTAGTTTTACAGTTTATACTGTGCATTTTACAGTTTTAAACTGGAACCTCTGCTGCCAGTCATACACTGTTGTTTTTATAGTAATAAACTGTAAAATTATTACTTTCACGTGTAGTAAACTGTAAAATGGCTCATTTACAGACAAGACAGTAAGATTGCTAGTTTTTACAGTTTATTACTGTGCATTTTACAGTTTTAAACTGGAACCTCTGCTGCCAGAATTACACTGTTGTTTTTACATTAATAAACTGTAAAATTATTACTTTCACGGTAGTAAACTGTAAAATGGCTCATTTACAGCAAAGACAGTAAGATTGCTATTTTTACAGTTTATTACTGTGCATTTTACAGTTTAAACTGGAACCTCTGCTGCCAGTAATTACACTGTTGTTTTTATAGTAATAAACTGTAAAATTATTACTTTCACGGTAGTAAACTGTAAAATGGCTCATTTACAGAAAAGACAGTAAGATTGCTAGTTTTACAGTTTATTACTGTGCATTTTACAGTTTTAAACTGAACCTCTGCTGCCAGTATTACACTGTTTTTTTATAGTAATAAACTGTAAAATTATTACTTTCCACGGTAGTAAACTGTAAAATGGCTCATTTACAGAAAAGACAGTAAGATTGCTAGTTTTACAGTTTATTACTGTGCATTTTACAGTTTTAAACTGGAACCTCTGCTGCCAGTATACACTGTTGTTTTTATAGTAATAAACTGTAAAATTATTACTTTCACAGTAGTAAACTGTAAAATGGCTCATTTACAGCAAAGACAGTAAGATTGCTAGTTTTACAGTTTATTACTGTGCATTTTACAGTTTTAAACTGGAACCTCTGCTGCCAGTATTACACTGTTGTTTTTATAGTAATAAACTGTAAAATTATTACTTTCACGGTAGTAAACTGTAAAATGGCTCATTTACAGAAAAGACAGTAAGATTGCTAGTTTTACAGTTTATTACTGTGCATTTTACAGTTTTAAACTGGAACCTCTGCTGCCAGTATTACACTGTTGTTTTTATAGTAATAAACTGTAAAATTATTACTTTCACGGTAGTAAACTGTAAAATGGCTCATTTACAGCAAAGACAGTAAGGGCCATGCTTCACATTCATACTGTGCATTTAACCGACCGAAACTGGAACGCTGCAGCCGAATTCACGGGTACTTTCTATAGTAATCACCTGTGAATCCATATTTACGCTTCACGCCTATTTAAACTGCTTAATGTCGATTTGCAGAATGGCCGTAAGATTGCTAGTTTTACAGTTTATTACTGTGCATTTTACAGTTTTAAACTGGAACCTCTGCTGCCAGTATTACACTGTTGTCTTTTATAGTAATAAACTGTAAAATTATTACTTTCACGGTAGTAAACTGTAAAATGGCTCATTTACAGCAAAGACAGTAAGATTGCTAGTTTTACAGTTTATTACTGTGCATTTTACAGTTTTTAAACTGGAACCTCTGCTGCCAGTATTACACTGTTGTTTTTATAGTAATAAACTGTAAAATATTACTTTCACGATAGTAAACTGTAAATGCTCATTTACAGAAAAGACAGTAAGATATGCTAGTTTATACAGTTTAATTAAATGTGCATTTTACAGTTTTAAACTGGAACCTCTGCTGCCAGTAATACACTGTTGTTTTATAGTAATAAACTGTATAATTATTACTTTCACAGTAGTAAACTGTAAAATGGCTCATTACAGCAAAGACAGTAAGATATGCTAGTTTACAGTTTATTACTGTGCATTTTACAGTTTTAAACTGAACCTCTGCTGCCAGTATTACACTGTTGTTTTTATACTAATACAACTGTAAAATTATTACTTTCACGGTAGTAAACTGTAAATGGCTCATTTACAGAAAAGACAGTAAGATTGCTACTTTACAGTTTATTACTGTGCATTTTACAGGTTTAAACTGGAACCTCTGCTGCCAGTATTACACTGTTGTTTTTATAGTAATAAACTGTAAAATTATTACTTTCACGGTAGTAAACTGTAAAATGGCTCATTTACAGCAAAGACAGTAAGATTGCTTAAATCCACCAGCATAACTAAAAAATATTTTTTATCCTTTAAGTTACAAGTCAACACAGTTACAAAATCAGCTCTGAATGTTACGTTAGTCACTATGGAATGACTCTAAACTGTAAAATTATTACTTTCACGGTAGTAAACTGTAAAATGGCTCATTTACAGAAAAGACAGTAATATTGCTAGTTTTACAGTTTATTACTGTGCATTTTACAGTTTTAAACTGGAACATCTGCTGCCAGTATTACACTGTTGTTTTTGCAGTGTATACAGATCATTTTATGGCAATAAACTGTAAAATTAACAATTTTACAGTCATAAACTAAAATTGCTAGTTTTACCGTAATAAACTATAAAAAGCTAGTTTTACAGTTTATTACTGCGTTTTTACGGCCTTAAACTGAAACCACTGCTTTAGGTATTATACTGTAAAAACAACAATTCATTTTTTGCAGTGTATGGGCATGAATTCGCTTACGTGCAAATCTTGAGTGAGAAAGAGCAAACACAAAGATTAATTTATTCTGCTCGCAGGAGAGAGAAACAGAGAGAGAGAGAGCAGTGTTTGCACTCGTAAAATAATAAAAACCGTAAAATTTAAATTTGGCAATATTTTATATGAAATGCTTTCCGTACAACGTGAATTTAATAATGTAACTTGGATGGATACTTTTTTGTTGTATCCCATGTGACTCAATGTAATACTTACTGGATTTGATTCCAGTCTGCAATACCGTAGGGCAGTATTGGAACAGTACATTGGTCTATGTCCTAAAGTTATAACCCATGGCCACTTTGCTCGGTTTTGTGGAAGATTTGCTTGCTGAAAGACAAACACATAAATTTCACACCATCCGAATATAAGACTACAAAAGTTTATGAGAAAAGCACAACGCCATCATTGTATGCTTTAAAAAATGTCCATTTATAATGAAAGTAATTGATAAAACGTTTTAAAGATAATATCGAAATTGATATCCTTGAAAACCGTTTTGCACCCTAAGTTTTCGTAAAAATATAGTAAAAAGTAAGGAGAAAAATTGAGAAATATATTAAAACTGAAAGATATTAGAGTAGAAAAGGAAACAAGTGTTGTTCTTGTCGTTCTTCTTTCCTTCCCCAACAACTTTCGTTTGAAATATAATTTTTTTTATTTAGGTTATGTTTGTTTGATACGTTTTACTCAGGAAACCTTACTGCTGAATTTCATTTTTTGATGATCATTTTTGGGACCTAAGGCTCCCAAAGTGGTCCAAAAAAAAAAAGTCTAAATCCGTAAAACGTGCAATAGTTTAACGTTAGGGGGAAAAATAGTTTAAAATGGCAAACAGTACCATAAATTTACAGTAAAATTCTCCGATTGCATAAACTATACAGAAAAACAAATGCATTACAATAGTTAGAAATTACAAAAGAAAATCAATGCTTTAAAATTATTGAATAGTACAATAGCTCGAAAATATAATAAATATTGAATTAGTTTGAAACTTACCCTTAGAGTATCATCCAGCCATTTGTAATGAGAATACACCGCTTCTAACCCTCCGTACAGCAAGAAGAAATAAACTTCGGTACTCATAACTACAAAATGTATCGGACCAACTTTGAAACTAAAAGCAGACAGTTATCTTTTAAAAGTTATGATTTAGAAAATGGAAGAAAACAACAAATACTTCAATCAGAGAACTAGCATCTTAGTGCAGTAAAATAGATATTTATAATGCACCGCTAACTCGGATATTTCAACCAACGACTGCTACGAGGCTTATTTTTAAAGTAAGTACCGTTTTGGCATAAATCAAAAACAAGCAAAGATATATTTATATATATTTTTTTTTTACATGAAAGCCCATACCTTAAGCTACTTTTCTACATAATTGCTTTAGAGAGGCACTTATCATATCGTGCAATCAGCTTTTGAAGTCCTTCTTCAAAGAAATATGCCGCCACTGCATTACGATCATCCTGACATTACCGTCATTATCGTGGCACTGGCTAACCGCCGAGGTACTGCATCAGTTGTAAAGACAGGTAGTAGTCACTGGATGCTCGATCTGGGCTGCTTTTTGCACAAAATCTTCAATAATGAAATAAGGTTGATCACACTCCGTTCTTCGGTGGAAGCGGTCATCTTTGAGCGCTCGGACCCAAATTCTAACCATTCCATCGCTCATAATAGTTTCACCATCTACTGAAGAAATCTCGCGATGAACATCGATAGCTTTTAATCCTTTTGCAGTTAAAAAGCTAATTACCGCACGGACCTCACAGTCGGCGGCACTCTTAATTGAAGGACGTTTTTTGAAGTTGATTATACGATATGATAAGTACCTAAAATTAAATGGCAATTATATGGAGTTATATAGTACTTTAATGTATAGGCTTTCATGCAGAGCCCGATCATTCTGTTATAGGACATGGGGGCACATTTCTGTTACCGCCCCCCCTTCTCTTATCAGTAACGTGTTACAAGTAAAAAAATTCTTACAATACCTGAATGAAATAAAAATTTTGTGCAAAGATCAAAACTAAAAAAAACAAAAAAAACTTTCCAATTATTCAGAGAAAAATATACGTCGACATACACAGTAAACGTTCAGTATTAATAATTAATAGAAAATATACAATAAGCATTTAGTATTTAGGAGGCGTTGTATAAAGTAAGGGGATTTTGGGCCCCCCTGAAATCTGTGAGAAGGGGCCTGTGCCCCACATGCCCCTGTGGTAATCAGGCTCTGCTTTCATGTAAAAATATAATTGTAAGGACATTTCTGTATGTTTTTTATTTACATCAAAACGGTACTTTCTTTAAAACACGCCTCGTATTTCGTGCTTATTGGCACTCGTCAATCTGGAATAGGAAGTGACCTAGCTGGAGTCAGAAATCCTCTTATAGAAGCAAATAGAGCCAAAAGGCTGGCAGCTAGTGTAAAATTGGAACACCAAGCGAGAGACCGCACAGTGGTACATTACAACACTAATTTTAGCGTGAGAATTGAAGATTTTGGTTGAGTTCTAAAATATAACAGCCAGGTCTTTTTTTATCAAAGCAAAATTTTATATTTTTACCAATAAAATGTCAGATTTCTTATTTTTTGATGGGAATTGAGAGACAACTTCTTGTATTCCTTTAAGTTACACCTTATTTCTGATACTTTGTCATCTTTAATTATTTAGCAGCGTGTTTCACCAGTCTTTTTTTTGCGATTAATAATAAATTTCTTATTGTATATTTCAGAGTACAAATAATCGTATTCTCATATTGTTAATTAGTCCCAAATAAAAATAAAATTAAAAAGTTCAGTTTTGGTGCTGCCATCTATTGGGAAAAACTGAAGGCTGGTTGGGTAACTAACGGGCAAAAAGGGTAAAAGTGCTTTCAGTTAAAATCATACGACAACATAAATAGCACAAACATTTTTAAAAAAGTTGCAACCAAATACTTTGAGGTTTCTAGGAACAATCTTTTGAATGCAAATGATGCAAGCCTGAGCGGAATTTTAAGACACTCGGAAAAATCTAATAAATCAGGCAAAAGTGTCTGTAACTGTCGTTACTCACCTATCGGCTCATTTCTTTTCACACTGAAAAATACGTTCTTTATAAGACAAAACACGTTTGAGTAGTTTTTTATTTTTGTGCTTCATTAACTGTGCATTATTTTTACATTTTTCAGCAAAGATATTATTTTTCTTAATGTTTAAAGTTATTAAAAAAAAAAAAAAAAATAGAAAGATCCATTTTTATACTAACAAAATTTATTAATATTTTAGTGGTTGCCATTTTTCTTGAGATAGCTTTTATCGAGTAGTGCACAAAATTGACAAAACAGATGCGGCTTTAAAATTAATGAAAATTGTGCGATTTTAAAATGCAACTTTGTTCCCCAATCAAATCAGATAGATAACTTTATATGCCATTAATATATTTTTTTAATTTATATTTACCTTCGATTATTTTCTGAAACAAATTTAAATATTCTTGGTGCTTCAATTAAATGGCTGAAATTTTGTGCTATTAATGTGTTTTGCGCTTTCATTTTGTATAAATCCAACAAACATTTTTTACTTTTGGAAAATTTGGCGCCTATAATCATAACTAAAATCCACCGAAAGCTCTTTTCCTATTTGCATATAATTAAGATTTATTAATAATATGATAAATGTAGTAAGCTCTCTCTCTCTCTCTCTCTCTCTCTCTCTATATATATATATATATATATATATATATATATATATATATATATATATATATATAATATATATATATATATATATATATATATATATATATATATATATATATATATATATATATACAGGGTGTCCACTCCAATCGTGGACCAATAGCTAATTTCTAAACCGTTAGAGATAAGCATATAGTTTATTTAGGAAAAAATCTCCAAATTACGAAAGGAATTTTGGGTCTATTCAATGTTTTTCAAAAAATCAAATTTTGAAAGAGTTACGAAATTTAAATTTTTATACAGCCCCCCAGTCCTATCAATCATATTTAGTAAAACATTCTTGACAATGTAACGTTTAAAACTAAAAAAAAATCACTCTTCTACCACAAAAATTGACGGAGTTATGATGTTTTGAAAAATCAAGATTTTGCATTATTTCATGACGTCATCCAGAGATTGCTTAAGGGACCGTATGCGAAATCCTTCAAAATCTTGATTTTTCAAAACGTCATAACTCGGTCAATTTTTGTGGTAGAGGAGTGATTTTTTTTTAGTTTTAAACGTTACAGTGTCAAGAATGTTTTACTAAACATGATTGATAGGACTGGGGGGCTGTATAAAAATTTAAATTTCGTAACTCTTTCAAAATTTGATTTTTTGAAAAACATTGAATAGACCCAAAATTCCTTTCGTAATTTGGAGATTTTTTCCTAAATAAACTATATGCTTATCTCTAACTGCTTAGAAATTAGCTATTGGTCCACGATTGGAGTGGACACCCTGTATATATAATGTGTATATACCGTTTCAAATTTAGTATGAGATCGTAATTAGTGGCGCCATCTATGAAAAGATCAAGGCAAATAGCGCGATGGTGGCTTTAACATGTATATCAATATTTTTCATCTTTTTGTTATTATTGTCTTATTAATTTCTTTCTTTTTTTTTTTTTTTTTTTATGTCCATCCTTGATGATTTCAAACGTTCAGCCAAGGTTGATCAAAAATTATGTGATATTTTTAGTGAGTAAAATAAGTGCATTACCTGTACCATAAATTGTCATCTGTTCCAGGCATATCAAATCTCATTCTATAGTTCGTGTAGTTCCTTTAATCAAGAAACTGAAATTACTTAAAAGACTTAAAATCATAAAACGTATAAAAAGCATACTCAGAAATTATGAAAATATTATTATCGAAAAATGTGTTAAAGTACAAGACAAGTAAAAATTCTCAGCTTCAAATAATCAGTATTACTTATTTCTTCAGTAATTACTATACATTTTAATCAAAGAAAAAATGTACTTTAAGCTTAAGATAATAAGACATCAGTACCAAAACGAAAAATATGTAACAGACAGTCTATTCACTAAAAAAACTGAAGAGTCAGATTTACAACAGATGTTTTACTATGTGCATAATTATTTTCGATTGATTATTTCTGTCTTGTGCATTTAGTTCCTTCAGTTATCGGTTTTTAAAATTGTTAAATTAAGTTTATTTGCTTCTTTCCTACTTTTTTTTTGGCTCACTTTAACCTGTTAACCGGGGAATTAGCTATTGCTCAACTTGTTTCACAATGGGGACTTTTTTTTCGCAGCGATAAGTAATATCACACCACAAATAATAATTCACATCTCAGTATGTAAATAATACAACACAATAATAAAAATATATAAAACACTGAAATGCACAATAAGAATATACGAAAAATTTCGTCATGCCCATTGCTGTAGGCTTTTATGTATGACGAAATATTTCGTCATACCCAGTTAACAGGTTAAAGGCCACACGAACGACCCGATGTACAGGCTCGTTCTGCTGGCCTTTTCAAGATAAGAGTAAAGAATGTATTGTTCATTTTGTTAAAAACCTCTCCTACTTATTTCTAAAAATGAGTCTGTTTTTAACGCACATTATGTCCTGAGTAACGCGAGCTGGCGTATGAAAGAAATATTACTTTCCCACTCTCGGCGCTTTTCCTCTTATGGTTGTCACAGTTACGGCGCTGTTGCTTTTTTCCATAGCTTTAGCAACAATGGTTAAATGCAAACGGTGAAAATTGCTTTGTGCGTAAACTACTATTCAATCAACGTTAATGAAATACTTTTTTAAAGTATTTTTTTACGGTCACTCATGATGGCAGGTCTTGGTAAAAAAAATCAACTATTCAGAACTAGATTTGTTAGAAAACGTTTAAAATAATTGAGAGATGATGATATAAATAAAAGTGTAAACCTAATTCGATAAACATAAAAATAAATGAAATGTCTCAACAGCATTAAAAATTCATTGCATAATACTCATATTGCAATAACTCATTGCATAAAAAATCTGGTATGGACCCCACACTATTTCCTTTTACGTGTAAATTTCTTAGTAGTTGCCTTAAGTGTTAAAAAAAGTGCTTGGAGTGAGCAAGGTAACAATTCAAATATTTACATCCCTAGTTTGTCACGAAACAATGCAAAAAAATGTTTTAC
>JAXGGA010005164.1:0-80669 GCA_038373865.1 Uloborus plumipes
CATGTTACTTCACTAAAACGTACCCCTTTAAAGCAAAAAAACGGCAGAAAACCCAATTTTTACGGGGGAAAAAATAAAGGGTATTGCAGAGAAAACATTCGTGAAAAATTCAGGCGCTCGTCTTCTACCAAATGGGACCAGTTTTGCTCGGACGAGGTATCTCGTCCTCCACCATATGAATGACACCCATCTTGGACGAAATATCTCGTCCTCCACTGCAGGGGGGTTAAACTGAAACCTCTGCTGTTAGTTTTGTACCGCAGAAACAAGTTTATTTTTGTAGTGTAGTGCCATGATTCAGTCGCACATGCTGGCGCTTATGGCAGAGCTACCAAGAACCTTTTTTAAACAATACAATGCTCTGTTGCACTCAACAAATGTCTCAAAGGGCTTATCTGTTCAAAATTATATCCTTTTTCACCTTGCTAAATCCCCTGACTGGAGTTTTGGAACGAGATTGCGTATGAGATTTGACTGAAATATAAAGCATCGACATAAAAAAATAACATCGTCCAATACATAAATATTTGACAAATATCGACCGTAAAACATGAGTGGTAAAAACATCGATGTTTCCAAAACATCGATATCGATGTCGTACCACTAATCCTAACAGTCGTACTCAAAGAGTTTAAGTTTCATAATAAACAAAGGCGTATAAGTTAAAAGTCAATTAAAAGGCACTAGTATATCCCCTACATTTTATTTATTTCTGGGATATGATTTTTGATGTTAATTTATCCGAAATATTCTAAAATAAAATCAGTTTGTGTAAAGATGCACACAGCATGGAAATATTTTAGGAAATAAAAGTTTTCAAATTAAATACAGTTGAACTCGTTTATAACGAGCTTGGATATAACGAGAACTCGGATTTAACGAGGGAAATGAGAATATTTGGTTGGATCAATGTTAAGTCTATGGAACAGAATTCGTTTCTAACGAGCAAGATCCGGTTTTAACGAGCAATTTCTTTTGTCTCGCAGTCTTTTTTTCTCATCTTTCTAGTCTTATTCCTGTCTTATCTTCTTTTCTTTTTTTTCCCCCTGCGGTTCAATACTTTTGTCTGAAAAATTCCACCAGCATTCCAGTGTCATTAAATAAAGAACAGTATAAAACTAAATTAATTTATGTAATTAAAGTAAGTATTAGTTAAATTATAAGTGAACTCAATTATTTGACCTCCCAAGCCCCCTACCCTTCTGGTTGCACGCCGGCCGTAAGAACCCGTTTATTACGAGCACTCGGATTTAACGACTAACATATTACGGTCCCTTCGTGCTCGTTATAAGCGAGTTCGACTGTAACTATAATTGTTTGATGTCAAACTTTCAAATAGTCAATGTTCCATTAGAAAAAGTGAACTGTGTTCTCTTAAGTTGCACATATTAAATGATATAAGTAAAAATCTTGCTTTATTGAATGAATTATCTCAGATAATATCCACAAAATGTAAACGTCTACGCATTCACCGTACTCTCAAAACATGTATTCGACTCTTAACTCTTTATCCCACATGTTATTCTAACCCTAAAATCTGTGGAATCCTAAGATAGAAGCCAGAGAATAGAGCAGCATGAAATGCATTTTTCAGCTGAGAAATAATTTAAGAAGAAAAATCCGGAATGAGAAACGTGGCCTCCCGCAGGTGCTTTTGGAAGTTCCCAGAGAAAGGCCGCACATGTAATGCATCTCTGCATCACTCGCATTTCTAAGAAAATCTTTCGCCAGAGTTATGAGTGCGGTTTTGAGTCTTTTCATGAAAAATAAAATATGTTTTCAAAGTTCAATATCTTTCTCATTACATATCGAAGTCGAGAAAACAGTAGAATAAGAATGAATAAATTATGAGCCCCGTGCAGGGAAGTCTTGTTTCTTAACAATAATATCCTCATGTATAAAACTTTTCCAGTTTATTCCGGAAAAGTTTCTGTGTGTTGCGGAAGTTTGTTGGACAAATATTCATGTGCTTTGAAAATGAGCATGCAAACATAAAGTTTACAAAGTATGTTGTTTTGCCTCGAAAAAATTTTAAAATTCATATCAATGTGTACTAAAATGACGACTTTAGTGTATTTTTTTTTAATGTTGGATTTTGGTGCAAAAAATTTGAGAAGAAAACTTTTATTCACCAGTAAACTTACACGAATAGAAAATATTGTTTTGTTCACGCAATCTGTGAATTCTCGAGAATCATAGTGAGCGTTTTAAAATTTTGTAGACTTGTCAGTAGTTGACAGTTTCAATGAATGGGACTTAGTGTTGAAAGGACCAATCTTAATTTTCATAAATGCACTTAGAAAAAAAAGTTACCATTTGATAGCAGTTGTGATTAAAGTAAGTTGAAAAACTAATGTTTTTTGAAGTTGAACAATTTTCTTTCTGACCACAGTTAGCAAGTATCGCCTTAAACTTTCCCCCCTTTCCTTATAAATCAGTTATTAATTTAAGTGGGTTGGGGACACATTTTGGAAAAAGACCATTACAAAGCAGTCCTAGAATTTTAAAATTTTTGCTCCGATTCACCATCTATTTAATACGTAAAATCATAACATAGACATTTTTTTTTTAACTTTAATTTAATTAAAAAAGAAAAAAAAAATGTAGTCATTTAAATCCCGAAAATTCAAAATATTCTTGATCAATTTTTTAGTTATTTTCAAAAATCTAAACACAAAGTATAAGCTTTAATTGTTATTCGGCACTTTGTTTAAAAGCTATTTATTTAATTGAATAGATGACTTTTGAAGAAAAAATTCCAAGATTTCTTTTTTTTTTCAAAAAATCGAATTTTCGAAGCAAACAGTCTCATGGCAACAGCTGTCTAACGGCTAAATTTCAGAGCAACACACACTAAAATTATTATATCTTTTATTCTAAACAAAATAGAAACAAGATTCAAACTTCATTTTAAGAGAAAAAAAGCAGAACTTATTTTGGAATGAAAAAAAAATAATAATAAAATGCAAAATTTGACGATTTCTTGTGTCCCGGACCTGATCAAAAGTGTTCAATTATCTTTAGCATTTTGAGTGTTATGTATTATTTGTCCAGTGCTTCACCTCACTCTAAGAGAAGTTTAGGTTTAATTTTAGGTAAATCATTTACAAAAGTGCAGTTCTGTTTTAAAAGCATAGTTGGGATTAAATCGAAGTTAAAACATAGTAATGAATGTGTTACATTTTCCCCCTTTTTGCACTTAAATATTTTTTCGTTAAATTTTTTTGTCAATTTAATAAAAACGAGGTTAGGTAGCTTTTCGAGTCATTAACTAAAGTCATTTTTTCTTAAGCTCTTACGCAAATAAAGCAAGAATTTTAAAGTCATTACTGATATTCTGGATGATTTTATTTATAATTCATAGTTCTTGTATGCTTCATTACCCTTATAACTTCAAAATTGAATAACTCAAAACACATAATGGTAACTGGATATCAGCTTCCAATGAAACCCATAAAAGACGTGTCACATCGAAATTTAAGAATCCTTAAGGTTTTCTTGGTAGGAGATTTTTCAAGGACCATTATCATTAACATTCCTTTTGTTGAAATGCTCTATTGATTGTAAATGTGCTCTATGGAGCACATTTCCTATCCAGTCATAAAACTCTGTTCCTCTTTGCTACTTGCTTTGAAAAGCTCCATCTACATTCCACATAACTAATAATCTTGATTGCAATAACGTTTTCTAATTATTTATTTCTGTCACTAAAGCCTGCACATCAAAAGTAACTGGAAAATCTTAACTATACTATGCCCCATTTAGAACACTCATTAATTCAGTGAATGTCAAAATAAAGCTCTCTGAGAAGTACGAATAGACATACTAGTACACGTCTAAGTTTACTTAAACTGGGATATTGAAACGCATCCAAGCAGGCGCTTTCTAAAGCAAGCCTGTCATCATTGAAATATCTCACACGACCTTTATACGTCACTTTCCGAAGGAAACTTGAGGAATGGATAATCAATATTTAGCCTTTGAATAATTAACTGAGCAAGGAAGGGTGATTTCCTTCAGTTTGTATCATCCCAACAGAAAATCTTGTGTTGAAGTTTCATTTATCACGAAACGTACATAAATTCCAAAACAGGACATTATTTTGACAACAACTTATTCGATACGAAAGGAAGGTATTCGGAAATCTCTGGCGTTTTTGTGAGCCAAAGAAAATCCATCATTTTCAAATATTTATGCTTAAGAAAGAACCAAATAGAAATGTCTAAATTGCTAAACTAAGATCAAGATGTACAGGATGGTTATAAATCAACGTGAGGTTTTTGGAGCCCTCTAGCGCGTGAAGTACTGAGCGAAACATTGTAAAATGTCATGGGCGCATATATTAGACAATGGGATTACGATTTCTGAAACAAAAAAAAAAGTTGCTATAAATGGTGTATTACTCTGAATATCGCGAATTAAATTTGAAAAAATGCTGTACAGATTATTTCGCTATGGAAAAATAATTGTTACTTGCTAATGAGGTGTAATATGATCGCGTAAAATTTCCTATCACAAAAAGAAAAAAAAAGTCACTACGAAGAAAATAGAGCTGCAGTTAGCCAAAAAAAAATTTAATTTGTAATTTTGTGTAAACGCGTTGCATTTAGCAATCATCAGTATGAAATGACAGACTGAGAGAATTCTCATGATTCTAAGCCCAATTGCCTTTAGATGGCTCTTACCTTGCGAGACCGTGTTTTGTTAGTGAAGCTGTATTGTCAGCGAAATGAAAATGCCAATGCTACCCTTCGAGAATTTCAGCGATTGAAGAGAGAGACCAACGGAGAGGAACCAAGTGAGAAAAGGAACAACGGGCATTGCTAATTTAAGAAACATGATGCAGCGCTTTGAAATGACTATATCTCTAACAAAACAACTAGGCCAGAGACACTAGGCAGTTAACCGAACAGCAAAATATCATCGGTCGATGAAAGGCCATTCATCGAAACCCGATGAAATTCTCATCAGTCGATTAACGGATTCCGATGAATTCTCATCGAGAATTGCTTCAATATGTTTCATCGGCAATAAAAGAATCCGATCACCGGTATCCGATGGGTTTTGCAACTTATACGATGAGATTTGGAGAAATATACGAGCAGTGATGTACACTGATTTATAAAAAAATCCTTATATTTCATAGTAAAATGTTTACTGGCACACACGTTGCCAATACTTTTCATCGTAAAATTCTACTTTTCTGTAAATTTTTACGGTCAAAGAAACAATAAATGAAAAATGCGAGATAAGACGGCCTAGATACGAACCCGGGACACTGTAGCTTCACGAATCTTTTTCTCTAGCTACATTTTTCGGACTTTAACTTTCCAAACAAACACACTGTAACAAAAAAAAAAAAAAAAAAAAAAAAAAAAAAAAAAAAAAAAAAAAAAAAAAAAAACGGGTTTTAAGCGGACATCAATACAATGCAAAAAGCTTCATTGTAACAAATGCTTAAAAGAGCCCTGCCCTTCCTTAAATAACTGTTTTTACACGAAAAGTACTTCGATATTTTAATAGAGATTTATTTTAGTTTAAAAACAAGAAATTAAATTTTTAGCGTTTAATTTTTTCATAAAGCAAAAAATGTGTTGAAGTTTTGCATATTTTCAATTTTCAAGTTATGTTGCTCGTTCCAAACAAAAAACGTGAATTTTCTGCTAACTCTAATATGCTCTTGCAGGGATGAAAACAGAAAATAAAACTATTTATCATATATCCTACGCAGCGTTATATTTTAAACCTACACCCCATTTTGGACTTTATCAGCACGAATCTAGTATCCGTTTCATATCTAAAGCGAAACATTATGTATCAAACTTTTAGTAGCCAATTTAAAATAAAAGGCATAGAAAACCTTTTCGAAAATTCAGTGTAATAGAGATCAGAATATATCTTCATAGAATGTCACACCATTCATACATTTTGATGGAGGTTTTCTTCCAGAGGCATGAAACCACTTTTTTCATTCGTGTCTCTCCGTGAATCTTTTGGAATAGGGATGAGAAAAGGAAAGTATGAAAAGTCGGAGGCGCCCTGCAAGATAAAGAGAAACGAAATAAATCCTATCACTTTAGCTCAGATGTTGCCTTTGGGTGATTCCTCCATTGGGAGAAAAATATTTTCCAGATATATTTCTTTTTTTATTTTCTTTCAACTAAACAAAATGCGATTGAGCTTTTGGTAATGTTTTCTGCAGTGGAGGATTGTTGCATGATGATTTTATCACATTCACTGGTATCAACTTGTATTTTAAGATAAAGCTTATACAGTGCATACTGGTTAACAGAAGAAGTAGTTAATTGAATCAGCCGCTTTAATGCATCAAATCGTCAAAATCGTGAAATGCTAGTTATAAGTGACGGCATTTCACAGTTAGCAATATTTCTGTATTATATATCTCCAGGAGTCATGGCATTGCAATAAAGTGGTAATAATGTAAAAAGTCTATTTTAAAACATACACTTTTTGAGATATTCAAGGTCAAATAATGCTTTCGGTGACCTTGAAATTTTAACATCACGAAAACTTATCAAGTCATATATCATATGAAAGCTTGTTTAAAGAGCTTTGAAATGACATACACTGCTCGACATTGAAAATGCAACACCAAGAAGGAGTGGTCAGAAATTCATGCAAATTTTACCGTAGACGCACGTCACTGAGTTATGCAAATGATATGAAATGCGCAGCTCTCTGACGCACGTGAAGTAAGATATAAGAGAATGAAGTTGAAAAGTGGGCTATGTTCATGTTGGTTTTTCTGCCAGACTAATTATCGGAGAAATTTGGGTTTTGTCTCGAAGGATACGTGTGATAGGAGGAAATGCCACGCCGTCCTCAACGAAGACACTTCCAGCATATAGACGACTTTACAAGGGGTATGGTGATCGGACTGAGAAGGGGAGGCTGGTCCATACGTCAAATTGCAGCTGATACCCACATGGATGCAAGCACTGTGCATCGGCTGTGTCGGAGATGGTTGGAAAGAGGAAATGTAGCCACATTGAGGGGTGCAGGTGCAGCCAGAGTGACGTCAGACTGCTTGGATCGATGGATTCACCGACAAGCTGTGGCGGACCCGCAAGTACCCTGGATGTTCCTGTGTCGACCAGAACCATTTCCCGTCGACTGGTTGCACGTGGCCTGCAATCAAGGCGCCCGCTAAGAAGACTGGCATTGACCTGACAGCACAGACTCCAACGTTTGAAATGGTGCCGGACCAGAGCGACGTGGATGGCAGAATGGCAAACCGTAGTGTTCTCAGATGAATTCCGCTTCTGTTTGTCCAGCGATAGTCATCGCATACATGTGTGGCGTCGACGTGGAGAGAGATCGAATCCGGCAGTAACTGTGGAACGACCCACAGCGCGACAACGTGCCATAATGGTTTCGGGCGCTATTGCATACAATTCCGTATCACCTCTAGTTCGTATTCGGGGCACTATGACGGCCCAACGATATGTAGATAATGTACTGCGGCCGGTGGCAATCCCCTACCTTCAGGGTCTGCCAAATGCAATTTTTCAACAGGATAACGCCCGGCCTCACAGTGCTCGAATCAGCCAACATGCTCTACGAGGTGTACAGATGCTTTCCTGGCCGACATACTCTACTGACTTGTCACCAATCGAACATGTGTGGGACGTGATTGGACGCCGTTTGCAGAACCTGTCACTGCCTCGTTCAGAGGACGAACTGTGGCAAATGGTTGAAAGGGAATGGAGTGCCATCCCTCAGGACACCATCCGCAGGCTTATTGACTCCATGCCTAGACGTGTTTCTGCGTGCATCGCTGTCCGCGGTGGTCCTACTTCTTACTGAGCCGACGCCGTCCTCGCTCTAAATTTTGCTTATTTATTTTGAAATAAATATCACTTATTGTTCCATGCTGTCTCTGTCTTCTTACCAAATATTATCAATTTCTGACCACTCCTTCTTGGTGTTGCATTTTCAATGTCGAGCAGTGTATAAC
Organism: Uloborus plumipes; assembly: GCA_038373865.1. Taxonomy (NCBI): domain Eukaryota; kingdom Metazoa; phylum Arthropoda; class Arachnida; order Araneae; family Uloboridae; genus Uloborus; species Uloborus plumipes. The sequence continues at coordinate 7,979 of JAXGGA010005164.1, forward strand.
AAAAGACTTTAGCTGCAATAGAAGCTGAGAAAATTGAATCTTTGTATGTACCAGAATTCGACTTTTTGCCATTTTTCGAGCTTTTTAGGGGGTCTCCCACAAAAAACTAACAGCTGAAAAAAATTTAAAAATCATTTTTTTGTATCACTTTATAGACGTATTCAACCCTATGATTTTTTTTTAAATTGGTGATGGTCAAGTTTTGAGGCTTGTTGATTTCACTTGGAATGACCCACAGAGTTCTTATGAATTATGATTATTATATATTTAATGCATTTCCAAGCATTTTGAGAAAGGAGGCAGTTTTCAAACTGACCCTTAGAATTTAATTTTTACTTCAAAAAATACAAAGCGAAGCACATCAAGCATTTTGGGTGGGAGAGATGTAAAATGTTTCCCATGCACAGGAGACCAAAATGTGGTCAATCGTGAAAGGTGTAAAACTCTCTTTCTATACAGCACAAATTTTTTTCGTTATGAGTAAGAAAATACTTTTTTTTCAGGTGAAACATAAGATCATAAACTACGAGGAAAGTGAGATAAAAAAAATTTAAGGAAGAGGGACAAGATCCACAGATGACCCTGCAACATCTTGTCATATATTTTTTAAAAATTATATTGCTCATACTTAATTTAATGACATTCTTTATCTTAATGAGAGGGAGAAGAAATTGAAATGCTTCATTTGAAAAAAAAATAATTCATGAAGACGAAATTAAATTTTTTAGAAACAAGTGGAAAAAAATCTACCTTCTCCACTCATCTGATTTTTCTGGTAGCATTTTTCTCTTAGACTTTGTGAAAAACGTTGATGGAGGGATCAATTTTAACCGAGAATAAAGCCAACTGAAATTGCTCTTGTTTTGGAAGTAGTTAGTAGTTTAATTGGTATTGATATTCTATCTTCACTCAGAAGGATTTCTTCTTAGAAAGTAACAAACTCGCAAGATGTGCGTTACTTTTGAAATGTATTTGCAGATAAATGTGTAATAAAAGGAAAAGGGTTCTTCTTATCTAACAAAATCATAATTGCGGAAAACTGATGACAGTGCAAATTAAATAAGAAATGGTACTTTTATTTGCAATTTTGTAAAACTCGCATGGAACAAAAAATAAATTAAATGCTGCTGTGCTATTTAATGGTTATCATAAAGCATGTGTACTGCGACAGAAAGGTTTAAAGTATAGTGAATATATTAAAATTTTTGTTCTAAACAATTACTTTGCCCAACCCCCGTATTTTAAAAGTAACACGTCACACCTGTGTAGGATTTATGTCGTGCCTGGTATTAAATCAGAATTAGTAAATACCTGGAGTATTATGTACCACTTGTAAACAAAAATAAATCCAACGCTTGTAGTGTTAAGAACTTGATAATGTTTGAAAATTTATTTATATCTGATGATCCGTCGTGAGATTTTTACCTGGTGAAAATTGATTCTTTATCCTTTTTTCGGTCATTTTTTTTTTTTTTTACATTTTTGAATCTTTTTTCTGAAAGGAATTTTTTTGCATCAGTAACAGTAGCTAAGAGTACTGTATGCAGTAGTTAGATTCGTAAATTGTGTTTTGCATCTGAAAGTTGCTGGTAAGATGGGGTGATTATATAAAAAAAAAGTAGCAGTCAAAAAATATCTATAAAGCAGTGTTATTTGAATGTACATGTGATATATTCAATAGCGTATTTTATTTTCATATTTTAAAATTGATTTAATAGCTTTTTTCATTGATTTTCTATGCAGTAGCTTACCCCAGGGGATGGGTCATTTTACCTCAAGATTGAGGTAAGTTGCCGAAATAAAAAATGCTTTGAAATTATTGATTTTAACTAGTGAAATATTATTTTTCAAAGCTTAGTTTACCAATCACAAATATCCATATTTTGTAGATTTTTTTATATGTGCAATGAAACATAAACTAAAGTTAAAAACTACTGCTTTTCCCCTTAATGTACTCTTTACTTTTCTCACCATTTAGTGTTATATACGAGGGTTGCTTTTGTTATTCTCCGATCGCAAGGTATGAAGGCTAAGCATGCAGCAAGTGGCTGGTGCACGTAGTAGGGTGGTGCACGACTGTGCATCTCCTGTACACAATCTGTCACTGGAAACGAAGAGTTCAACATTCCGTTTTCTGTTGAACTTCTGCCATATAAACATAGCTGTTGCTATTAATTCTCTCGTCAAGTGTGAATTGCGAAAGGTTGTAAAGGTAAAAAAGCTACTCAAAACAAACGAAGAGACGTGCTGACTTCTGAAATTGTTCTGATCCATGGCAATGCCCGTCCTCATAGCGCTGATGTAACCCAACGCCTTTTTCTACAACTTCATCTGTTCTGTGAACTGAAACTGGGGCTTCGAGAACCCTACTTATGGTTTGGAAAAACATCGTGCTTCCGAAATGATGTGGAACTCAAAGATTACTCCACAACTCACTTCCAATCATTGGCGGCAACATTTTATGAGGAGGGTATTATAAAGCTTGTTCACAGATTTCAGAAATGCTTCAATCATCAGTGTGATTATCTAAAGAAGAAATCTGCATTGTACATTACTTTAGATAATAAAATATCTTTTGCATATTAATCGGTATTTTTTTATAGACTATCGGAGGTTGAAGAAAAAAACACTCTCGTATAGTAGAATTGCAATGTATATAGTTACACATTTTAATTTAAATGATATAATTGAGCAATTTTTTTTTTTATTAACCTACCGTGGACGAGTAGGAAATACTTTTTTGTCGATATTCTTATTAGAAAAAAAAAAAAAAAAAAATAGCTATATTGAAACAAAACAGCAAAATAGGACAACTGTAAAATGCTTTGCCCCAAAAATGTTTAAATCTTTAAAGCAAAGTTTTTATCTCTTAATCTGCCTTCAAAGCTGCGTAGGAGGGTTTTTTCAATAACTGAATTTGAACTCTACGTGATGATACCTTTTGCAAGAAAACTCAAAAGTTTAGTAATTTACAGCTTCAAAATAAGTCACCGAAAGGAAAGATTCTTTCTACATTTTCTACTAAATTTCAAGCAGTGACTTTCTTTAAAATATTTAGACTCAGAGAACTGTAAAAACTCAAGACCCTACAGGTAAAATTCGATAGAAGCCGATCCCAAAGGTCGATGTTCGCATTTTTTCATTCAATGTTTTCCATTGAAATGTACGATCAAAAATACAGAAAATGTAAGGGAAAAAAAATACAAAAGGTTTTTTTTGCTTCTCGGCTTTGTTCCCCTTTCTGACTTCTTGTGTTAGACTGGAGATCGAAGGAAAGGAAAGGAAATCTTGAAAGTTGCGACAACGTGAAATTGTTCACAAGAAAGTACCTCATGAGCTGAAAATGCTTTTTTTTTTTTCTCTTCCTTTTTACAATGCAACTTCTTACATTTCTTTTGAAGAATGATCAAAATTCAATTATTTATGATTTTTTTTAATAACCGGACATGTTCTACGTTTTTTAAAATGATACAGGAAATATTCACCTTTACAATATTTTGAAAAACAAAATGTCAAATTAGTGCATGTAAAAGCAATTTATTAAAAGTAATTGGTTATTTTGATGTCATTAGCGAAGAAATTGGCCATAAAAAATATAAATCTTTAGAAAATTTTCCATTTCTATTTCCATTAAGTAAGAACAGCTGACTCCCCCCCCCCCTTTTTTGAACGAATTCCTGGGAGATCACAATAAACATTGCTTCCAACAAATGTTAGTTCTTAAGCAAAAAAAAAAAAAAAATCAGTAAACTAAGATATGTAATGCAATAAATGTTTTGAAAGTAAAAGCTTCTGTTTGATTATGTATTCCTACTAAAACTGAACTCAAAATAACAGGCTTAATATGTGCTTCTTAAAGGACAATTACAAAAGTTCATATTTTTCATAAATCTTTAGGAAATTATCATAAATTCATACAGTACTTTCTCAAATATTTTGATGTAGATTTTTGTCTTACGGTTTATTTCCAAGAAAATTGTGAAAGAATATTCTCTTTTTTTTTACATATTTAGTCAACTAATTTTAAAAGACATTTATAAAAAGCTTTCTGAATATTCCTTCAAACAAAATTATCTAGCTATGTTTTCAAACAAATCACTTCAGAAATTAAATGGTCAGGCTGTTTGATTGCAATTTGGTATGTCTATTAGATGTATTTGCAACTGTGTTGCGAATCATTTAGCATTTTGTTTTTTGAAAACTCGTTTTATGTATTTAAAAAAAAAAATGCGAACAGAAATAAGGAAGAAAGATGTAAAATACTTTAACATAAAGCATTACAAGTCACAGTTCATACATTTTGACGGTATTATTTGAGACAGGAACATCTTTGAAGAAATTCTTGTAGTACAGCTTGGACAGATTGGAAATGATGTTCTTAATTCATACATTAATTACCTTTAACGAACATGTGGTTCCTTAAAAATGTGCTAAGTACTAAAGTCGATCTAAAAATTACGATAGAATTTTTTTTATTGAACAAAGATTTCAGACTTGAAACTTACCATAATTCAGGACACAATGAGCATTTAAAATTCTGCAAACAGCTTTTGTTTGCACTTTCAATGCAAAATCACCTGTTATACTTTCCCCAGGTATTCAAAAAGGTGCATTCCCAACTAGCTTCGTTATTGTCGCGAAAGCAAATGGATTCCAAAATCGATAAGTGCAGTCATCCACAGTGCCTGCGGTGGAACAATTCTGAGAAATCTCATTAAGAACAAAAGAACAAAATTACTAAGTATCATTATCTTTGATATCGGAATCCGCTTTCAGTGGCAATGAATATCGAGCAATCTTTCGACGACAAAAGGTACCACGCGCATTTGCCACCATTTACTTAACGATCGCTATGCCACACAGCTGTCGACATTTGATTAACAATCCGATAAACAGCAGCTGCTGCTGTATCGAAAGGTGGTGCAAGAAAAAAAAAAAAAACAGGAATTGTTTACACAAATGCAAACAAAATGATGAATGGGTGCACGTGCATTTGTGGATTTTAGCAATTTCGCTACAAAAGTAAAGTTAGATTTAGATTTATCAAATGCTTGGAAAATCGTATATAAATAACAAGGCAGATTGGGGGAAGACGCGGGAGTTTTTAACTCTATTTTATATAAAATAGCAAATTAGTTTAATTTTTAACAAACCAATTTTTCAACAAAATATGTTTTTTCTGATACGTAAAATAATAAGGTTCGTTTTAAAAAACAGTTTTTTACCACCGAAAATTAATAATTTCAAAACGTTTCCATTTTGGAATTTACTTTTACCTCGGAGTGAGAAGACCCATACCTTTAGGGTAAGATGCTGTATAGAAAAATCAATGCAAAAAGCTACATAATCTGTCTTACTTCCTTTATATATATAAATCATTTAATGTTGAGTTTTCTTCACAACTTTTTTTGAAATTTGTTCATCTTAATTTCATTTAATTTTTCGCAAGTACTCCAATATTTCATAAATATCCTAATCTAATATAAATTCTGCTTTTAGTAGAATGGTATGAAAGAAGGACATTTATGTTTAACTTTTTTGCTACTCATTTCCGCACACATAAAAATATCTATGAAAAATAAATTAAAAATAAATAAAAAATATTAAATTCCCATTTTGACGATTAATGTTAAATGCATTGAAGTAGAAGATTTTAATGCCTGTTGAAAGTGGGAAAATATTACGAAATTTACTTCAACGATTTTGTAAACGAAATGGGAAAATTTGACTAATCCTCAATTCCAAAAACATGCTTTTCGAGTGCAAATATGCATAAAAAGCATTGGTAGCAGTACTTACATGTACATCAGACCCTAATTTTTATTAAATTAATGTCCGTAACATTATATTTTACTCAAAGCTGGCAGATTTTCATATTTTTACAGAAACGTTTCTGAGATTTTCCGCAGATGTGTTCTCCCATCTGGCATAGTTTTAAAAGAGAAGTTTGAGATATTTTGACGGGAATCTAGCCCTTATATATATATATATATATATATATATATATATATATATATATATATATATATATATATATATATATATATTTGTTTCATTTCATTTTTTTCCGCACTCTGATTTTAAAACCCACTATTTTTCGCGCATTATTCGTCTTTCACACCTCAGTTTATACTAAGATTTTCAACTCTCTGATTTTCAACTAGTTTTATTGATCATGGATGCAATTCTTGAGGTGCTTTTTTACAATTATTTTTGATGATTTTCCCTTTTTTTTTATTAAAACGCTAGGGTAGACCTTGGCACGTTTACGCACGAGGTACGTTTACGCAGAACCTTTTTTTCGAAATGTGTTATAGTTGGTGTGTCACCAGTCATGACAGATTGATGCTGGTCCCTATCAAGTACTCTCAGAAGTTTTTTAGCTTTTTTCGAGCTTAAATGTAGCATTTAAGGAGGATAATCTATTTTCTGCCAACTTGAGTAAATTTTGTGTTGAACTTGGTGAAGCTCACTGTGAACTAAGAATGCTCACCAAGAAAGTACTCGACTAAAGTAATAATGAAAAAAGTTAAAAATGGTACCATTTGAAAGAGCATACTGAGACATGTCTTTGACCCAAAGATCAAGTGCCCTCGTCCCTTCGTTTTCGAGATAAGGGGTCTTAAAATCGGCCGAAAAGTAGCCAAATTTGAAGACTTGGCAAGAAATTGAAGCTACCTCCGATTCTCCCTTCCGCTGCTTGCTTGACATCTCATCATTTCCATGTTTAGTCATTCGCTAAGAAAGTAAAAGATGTTTTACGTTAACCCCTTACTTGTATGAGCTAAAATGAAGAATGCTGATCAAGACTATGATGTGGAAAGCAGAGAGCTTTATCCAGATGAGCGAAAGCTTTACGAAGAAGTAAAAGTTTTATCTTTTTACGATTCATAACAATACATTTTAGAATTTTAGTTATTTTAAGTTTTTTTACTGAACTATGTTGCATGTGTTCATTATTATAACTTAAAATATATTGCACGTGTTTCTAAATGAATAATGCGGAATAATTAAATAAGTATGAAAAGCAGCTAATATGAGCTCATGTACAAAAAATGAAATAAATAATCTTTGGGGTAGAAATTAAATTGTCATGGATTATGGTATAAGTTCTTATTTCAAAAAAAAAAAAATGCTACAAGGAGTTTCACTATCCGCCAACTTTTTTTTAAATTGAAATCGAGAAAAATAAATTACAATTTAAAAAAGAAAACGAATTAGAGTAAATATCAATAGCTGCAAAATTATCTCCATGTCGGAAATTACATCAAGGATAGAGGGAAATAATTATTTCCATTCTTAAAATATACTAATAGAGTCGACATTTATTGTAAAAACCCCTGCCGTTCAAACAAAAGTGGTTCCTGTAGCGAAAAGTCTCTGTAACGTAAATGTACAACATATTGCATGTTAATTTCGTACTGTTTAAAAACACTGGAATAACTTTTACTAGTTCTGCTATACGTTTAACGGGTAGGAAAAAACTAACAAAATGGTAAATCAATTTAGCTTACTTTTCTGTAAAAGTAGAAAATAGGTGAAAAAAATCATGAAAGAAGGCCTGATGCACTGAAAAAAAAAAAAAAAACGTCCAAAACAATTGAGTCGAAAAAGCACAACTTAATGAAAATAATTGAATACACAGAGAAATTTAAAATAGGAAAGTTGGGTTTTGAGCTGCAGAAACTGTGTACCTGTCAGTCTGTCTATTGGTCCGTTTTTCTGCCCCCCCCCCCCCGAAATACCTTTTGAGTGCATAGTCCGATTCAATATTTTTTTGATCGAAAGATCTCAGTGAGAACAATACACTCCCATATTCGACTTTTTGATTTGAATACTATTTCATTCAATTTCGAATTTCCGATTTTTCCCCTTGTCCACACTTATAACTTTTGAGGGAACAAGTTCGATTCGAGCGAACAATTTTTTTTCGACATATCTCAGAGAAAACACCTCATTCCTGTTTGATTTTTTTTTTTATTTGAACACATTTTCATTAAATTTTGAGCATTTTTTCTTTTTTGAAAGACTATTCTTACATACCCAGAGATTTAATTGACAAAAATGTTTAGGAGAACTCACTTTGAGTTATAGGGGACCCACCAAAAGAAAAGTGGTTTGAAAAAAATTATATTTGCAATTTTTACAATTAAAAACCCTAAATATACCATGCTCTTTCGATTGGTACTACTTAAAAAAAATCATTATTCCATGATCGAGTACTTTCCTAGTCAGATAAAGAAACAAAAAATATATGAATATTAGCAGAACTTCATCCTTGTTTGAGAGCAGTATTCGTATGAACAAATATGTTATTAAATTTCATTGCACGTTAAAAAAAAAAATCCGAACAAAGCAACGGAGCATGTTTACGCATTAACAACGGGGAACGTTTAATCAAGTTTTTACTTCGTAAACGTGTCCTTGAAGCTTTTTTTCCCAGTACTGTATCAAACCTTTTTGGTATTTTCAGGCTTTTGAGCTGTGCAAATCATCATTTTAGGTTTAATTGAGTAAGAGATTTGTTTCCAGTAGTTTGCAATCAGAGTTGTGTCTTTATGTCTGTTCGACTTTTTTATAGACTTTTCTGCCCATTATAAATGTTCTTTATTTTATAGATGATAAGACATTATGTTCAAAGAATTAACATAACTAAGTTGAATGTCAAAATAATGAAAAATGTCGCTCTGTAAGTAAGACTGGGTCAATAAGTGAAACTGCGTAAACGTGCCCCGAGTTCGGAGCACGTTTACGCAACAGCGATTAACCTAAAAAATATTTTTTTAACTCTTTCATACTCAAACATACCAAAAACTGAATGCACAAAGCTCAACTTTATTAACTGCTTTATAAGACCATAACGTCTAAAAATTTCCTAAATTGAAGCATAAAAGTTAGAAAATTCATTTTAAAAAATTCGTGTAAACGTGCCCCGGTCTTCCTTATACATATTTTGTTCAGGATTTCTTTTTTAAAATAAGAAATTCGTTCCATTTTTTTTTTGGAAAAATGGAAATTCTATAAATGCTTGTTTTATTCAAATTTATCAACTTCATAAAATGTTTCTTGACTGGTCAGTTCATTTCGTTTGGAGTTTCTACAATGATAAAGAGTGTGAAGGGTCAGCATTAGCTTTAATTTTCTATTCTTCATATCATAGTTGTTACCAAATACTAAATAGTAAAAATATAAAACAAAAATGAAATATGTTCAGAAATTTTTATAATACAAGATGTGATTACGGCAAATATCAAATCAGAGATTAAAAGCATAATGTAAAATATGGTTAGAATGCTTTACAATATTGCAAGTAATTTAAAATTCTGCAGCAATTAGTATGAACCGAGTGAATGAGATTAAAAACGAAAATGCAAAATATGTAAACGAAACTTTTAGGTCTAATTTTTTAGCTCGCATTTGGTGATTAAAGACTTAATATCTATGTGTTGATTGATCATTTATTTTCCAAAAAAGGAGGAAATTAACGTCATTTTTAAAATTTCATTTAGCGTTGGGAAAAAAAGCTAATTTGCTTTTTTTTTTTTTTTTTTGAAATATTAAAGGGATGTGATTGTGCAGTTTCCGAAAAGATGCTGAGCAACGTGTACCTCGGTAAAGAAAATAAAAATTAGGTTTTGTTCATCTTATGTCACGCAAATGTGAATGATAATGAATGTTTAAAAGTAATTATTCTTTCGCTGAAATCCACAGGTGCATTGAGGCTTTATGAGTCATACTTGGATAATCATTATTATTCTCTTCTGACAGCACTACACAACCTGAAGCACGTACAAGAATTAAAAATATTTGATCATATTCATGACACATTTAAACAAAAAACGAGATGCTTTTATCGAGTTGCCAGACAGTTTAAAAGCTCGTTTTTTATTGGAAAATTTACTCACATCCCTCTAATTAATTTAAGCGACATTTATTTAAATATATATATTTAAAAAATCAGACAATACACTATTTTCCCAAGTTCTGACATTTTTTGATGTCTGAATTATGTATGCAACTTTTGAACATAGGATCATGTAGCAATAAATCTTCCTCATTTTTAGGAATAGAAATTTGCCCAGCTTTTTAAGATTTGGAAATAAGAATCAACTATCAATCGAAGCTGTTAAATTTCACCAGTCATTAAAACTTTAAGATTCAAATTAGAATCAGGTTTGGTTTTAGATTATGACTGCAAATTATGATGGCATTAAAAGCTGTATATAAATGCCGATATTGATATTAAATGATTAATTGCTTTCCACTAAAAAGACATCATTTAAGAGATACAGAACAAAGCATAGGATAAGATGAACTAAAACGGCTACATGAAGTATATAGCTTACCTTATAAAAACTAGAAAAAATATCGTTGATCAGGTCTTAACAACTTTATAGTAGTTATTGTGGATAAGGTTTTCTGCAGTTGCTAATAGGCAAAGTTGGTTGAACAGAAGGGTTTTCTATATTAGACCCGTGGTTAAACCACGGTTAACACATGAACGTTTTTGATTTGTGTAGTGCTTACCTTCGTTATTATCTAGTATGTTTTTTATTAAAGTATAACCTTTCGGTCAGGATGTTCTTTAACTTTTTTGAGAAAATAGGTTAAAAAAACATGTATCCGCATAATAGCATTTATTGCAAAAACAACAGTACCTGAGACGATCAGCCAATTGTTTCAGCTATTTATCTTTGGCAAAATATTTTGTTTGAAACGTTCAGCTTGGAGTAAGATTTTCTTTTAAAATGATATATCCATTAGGTGCAAATCTGAATTCAACAACATGATCTAACTTAGCACATTGTAATTTCCAATTAAGTTACCTTTCATGTAGTTACGGACTTTCAGCTGACGATGTACTAACTTAAAGTGAGCATTGCTCTTCGTGCCAATCATTTTCAAGAGAATGTTGGGTCGGAGGCCTTTACTTGGGGCTCTGCCACGAAGAATTTCATTCCAATAGATTCGTGCCCACTATGGATTTGAGGGCAATGAAAAAGCTGATACACTGACTGAGAAAGGAACGTTGGTAGAAAAACGTATGAGTCGTCCACTTTTCTTCCATACGGCAAATACTATTTTTTTTTTTAACTGGACCCTCTGGAAAATTCTTAAGCAAAATATGATGTAGCATGCTCTCAAAAGGAGATAGATGACTCAAGGCGGGGGGGGGGGAGTTCTGAATTATCCAAGGAAGATATATGCACACACACACACCAGGGATCTCCGTACGTACCACTAGTATCATTACTTGTGGTTTGTCGGTTGGATGGAGCCCCAAAAAGCATTTTTTTTCAAAATCTAGACCAGAAGCCGAAAAAACCCCTGATCTAACAACGTCAGAGGTACTGATTTGAAATGGGAACTTAACCCATTATGCCCCTACAGGACTTATAAGTCCGCTTATATTAATTTAATATTATGAATCTTAAATGGCTGGAATTATGCTGGTACAGAATTATGCTGAGAGGTTGACAGATGGTACCTGCGATCGGAAACAGTTTTCTTAAGGGCCCTAAGGCGGTGGCGGCCTTAAATCCTGCTGATTTTCAAAATTTTTATACTCGGTATATAAGTTGTTTGATATGTTTTCAACTAAAAACAACAAAAAATATATATTAAAATCCATTTCTAAATAAATTTGGGACATAAAGGGTTAAAGGATCTTTGAAAGGCTTGAAACGAAACCGTAACCCCCGGGACACATCGGGCCAAACAAGGAAAACAGCAGGGGCTCTCTTTAGAAGTCTTAATAGGCATGATGATTAGCGAGACCATCTCTATAGAACCAGAGTGGTATCATTCCCCAGATTGCTTTTTGTGTGACTCGAATCTACTAATGGAGTATGAACATTAAAAAATAACAGTACTTCACTCTTCTATTATGAGAGCAATGTTAAAAAATACTGGAGAGCTCGGGGACATATGGCTTAAACACTAACGTTCGGCATTTGCTATTAATAAATCTTCGGGCCAAGAATTGCTCCAGAATTAGTCTTGAAAATATCGTACGTTAACTTTATAATGAAGGATGAGAGACGAAGGTTCTCATCTTAGTTCATGGAGACTTTCTAATTTCCCTCTATGAGAAAATACTGCAATAATTTTACTATGCCAGGAACGAAGGTCCATTGTATAACTAATTACTAATTAAGTGATGTTTCTTACAAAATAATTAAGAAGGAAGCAAAGTATGCAAATAACTCTCTATTGTACCAACATTCAAAAGTAATCCTTAACCATATGATACGCATTTTTCTGCACAATTTTCCAACTAAGAGCATCAGCAAGTTGCAAAAAATATAGATTTTAGCATGCACAAGTTCATGAAACATAGTACTATTTTAAGATAATTTATTTAGAAAAAAATTCTACGGTGTAATATTGCACTTCAAATCATTTTTCTACATTTAAGTTTGTAACTAAATCGGCTTATTTTATTGACCTGAATTTATAATGGCTTCTATGAAAAGCTATCTTTAGTTAAGTCAATACCTAATTTTTAAACCAAAGTTATTTTCGATTCCAGTAAATAATGAAAATAATTATCAAAACAGAAGCTGTGGCAGTATATTTCACTAATGATGCATTAACATTTATTTTCGAAGCAGCAATAATGACTTCATCAAATTGAAGTATTATTCACGATTCAATGAACTGAAACCACTGTAGCGTATTAAACTAATTTGCATTCTAACACTCATTTCTCGAAACATTTTCTATTTGTTTTTAGTCATGGAAAACGGCAGAAAATACATAATTACGTTCGATGGAAACGATAGTTAGAAGCTTAGAAAGCTTTTGAAAGGGAATATTCATTTTTGTTCCTTTTCAAAAATAAGAAGCTGGATTTTCTTCCAATATGGAGAAATGCTCATGTCCTGCTAGATAGTTAAGTATGATGTATCACTTGTTAAAACTATTTCAAATGTGGTGTAATTAAAGATCATGCTAGGAAATAATAACTCAAAGGAAATAGTGAAATTATTTCAATTACGAACTGTTTACGCACTGAATGTAATTTTGTTCAGTCACTATTTTTGTTGCAAAAGTTTATCTTCTGTTGTAGTTAAATACATTATTTGAAATTTTAAACATATAATGAACCACACATTGAAATTTACTTAGAAGTGAACGTTGAGAGAAGTAAGGTACAGTGAAACAAAGAAATACGAAAGATTTAGCACTTAAGCTTATGATTGTACCTCTAGGTATGAAGCTGTTTAGTTACGCTTTGTTCACAGTAATTCGCATCTATATTTCAAGCGAGGATATTCTTTCGAATGGAAGTACAAAACAAAATTGATATTTTGATCCTCAAAATAAGTGAATATTTCTGTTACGTGTAACAACACGGGTATCGTACACCATCAATTGTTAGTTTAGTTCAAATGATTCACTTCAGGCACTACACAAAATCCTAAAGAATAAAAGCGAAACCTATATTTTACTTTTCTTAAATGTAATGAAATATTACGCAGCTGAAGGCTAAGACTTCTATAAATAAATTTTGTTTATTAGTAAGCTACTGTAAATGTTAACTAATTGGTTGCGACTTTTCTTGATAAAATAAAACTAATTTGTAGCCTTGATTTGAAATTAAACAAAACTATAAACTGTAAATATTTACTTTCTGTTTAAGAAAATAACCCTAGTTTTAAACGTATATTATAATGCTCAGATAGTAATATTTTACATTTGAGTGAACGTGCATAATCTTGATACTGATTTTAACCTTTTAACTTAGGAAAAAAAACTTTTTATGTCAAATGTGACTGACATTTGGTTTCTTCTATAAACAGTGTTAGACAATTTGAGAAACAGAACTAAATCACTCTAACCATCTATTATATGCAAGTTTATAAATTACAGTGATTCTATTTTTATTTCAATACACCTAAAATAAAGGGACAAAAAACACAAAAATATGTTGAATATTGTATAATTTTAAAACCCGAAAAAGGTACGATATTTTCACGAAGCTTATAATTCTAAAAATACAATAGTACCTAGACATAATAAGTAAACTATATATTTAAAACATGCAAAATACTTGTATATATCATAATATATATTATCATAATCATGCAATGATTATAATTTTATTTTAGCATACCTAAAGCTTGAAAAAGCGTGCTTTCTGAAAAACGAAAAAAAAAAAAAACGTGTAACAAATGCAACACGATGTATACTTGACTTTTAAAATCTACCTGGTTCAAAGTTAGCTTTAAGAGTTCAATATGCAAAAAAATTATACTTTTTTGGAACCAGGGAAAAGACTCATATTTCATGCAGCTAAAGTTGAAAAATCGATTTTTTTAAAGATATAAAACGTTCCGGTTCCCTTAGCAGAATTATTTTTAAATGAACGGAAAATTTATGTACATTAAAAGTAGATTATGGCATGCATTTATAAAATGATGAGAAGCTATTTTATCAATAAGTGTTCTTTAACATTGTCCAAAGTGGCATCACAAGAAATATTGCAAGCTAACTAGCGTAGTGTTAATCTGTAAAACAAATTTTAACACAATTTTCATTTCAAACGTTTCAAAATGTTTTATTGCATCGTTCACTGATTTCTGTGTCAATATTAAATGACTTAAGTTCCAACTCCGAGATTACTCTTTGTAAAACATGAGATTCCTTTTGAGAAAGTCAACGAATTATCATCTTAAACAGAGGACTTACGAGCAAAGCCATCTTCTGACAGCAACAAAGGCGAAAATTTTGACTATGCATACTTCCTGGAGTCCTGTGTTCAGTTTATGAATATTGATTGCGCAAACTCGATGTACAAAGTGATGGCTGCGTTCACAAGCTAGAACTGGATTATGACAGAGGTGGTTGTTCGGCTGATAATAGAATAAGGATTTAAGTGATGTACTATAGCATATACACTGCGATGCAAAAGTTTAGACAAATGGCAAATATGTGAATAAAAGGAAAACTATTCTACAAAATGCTTTCAAATTTCTACTGCAGGTACACAATATGGTTCTAAATACGTGTATAGAGTTCTTAAAACTATAACTGGAATCAAATTTTGGATATTATAAAAGACATTTTTTTACATTGTTGCAAAAGTTTAGACAATAGTTAGATTTTATGCAAATATCCATTGAAATGTGATTGGTGGAGGAAATGCGGGACTTCATTATTCATTTATAAAGTGCAGAGATTGATGAATAAATAATCAAAATCTCAAAAGCTCTGTAGATCTCGTGTAAAGAAGATGAGAAAGTTTGGAAGCCGAAATTTGAAAATGAACCTACTTTATTAATTTTTTTGTCTTTTAAATCGGCTCTAGAATGGTAGTACGTTGTTTTTTACTTTGTGGAGAGCAAATTCAGACATGCGTATCGATCAAAAAGTCCAAGAAAAATTATATTTCTTAAGGATGAAAGAATTGAAAAAACGGCTCAGACTGACGATTCGCCCCTTAATCCTACAAAACTTCAACTTGGGTCAAAAACAGCACGTGACAGCATAAGTAGATGAACAACAGAATCGGAATGCATAAAAAGAACAAAGAATTGTGCTTTAGCCTTTTCGGACAGAGTGTCCCAAATAAGCCAGATTTTATTGTTAAAAGCAGCACAGCATATGATCATTGGATAGTTCTCAAGTCCCACGAAAAGAATTATAATCCATCTAGTCCATCCCAATCTTAATAATTTTTATCAAAGAAAGTACCATTCATTTTTTAGTCACGATGATACATATGCTGCTTTTCACATTAAAATCTGGCTTATTTGGGACACTCTGTCCGAAAAGGCTCAGGCACAATTCTTTGTTTTTTTTTTTATGTATTCCGATTCAGTTGTTCATCTACTTATGCTGTCACGTGCTTCTTTTGACCCAAGTTGAAGTTTTGTAGGATTAAGGGGCGAGTCCTCAGTCTGAGCCGTTTTTTCAATTCCTTCATCCTTAAGAAATATAATTTTTCTTGGACTTTTTGATCGATAGACATGTCTGAATTTGCTCTCCACAAAGTAAAAAACAATGTACTACCATAATAGAGCCGATTTAAACGACAAAAAAATAATAAAGTTGGTTCATTTTCAAATTTCGGCCTCTAAACTTTCTCATCTTCTTTACACGAGAACTAAAGAGCTTTTGAGATTTTGATTATTTATTCAGCAATCTCTGTTCTTTATAAATGAATAATACAGTCCCGCATTCCCTCCACCAATCACATTTCAAGGGATATTTGCATAAAATCTGACTATTGTCTAAACTTTTGCAACAATGTGAAAAAATGTCTTTTGTAATATCCAAAATTTGTTTCCAGTTATAGTTATAAAAACTCCAGACACGTATTTGGTACCATATTGTGTACCTGCAGTAGAAATTTGAAAGCATTTCGTTGAATAGTTTTCTTTTTATTCACATATTTGCATTTTGTCTAAACTTTTGCATCGCAGTGTATGATATCTTCATTCTATCAGCTACAGGCATATACTGTGGTGCTTTTGAATATGCTTAATTGTTTCCTTGCCCACTTTCACATTCATTTCAAAACAGTTCATTTATAATTATAGCTTGAGAATGCACCCTAAACATTTGCTGTAATGAGTAGTTTTATCATTCAAACTAAATACATTGATTTCGATATTATTTCACTAAATTAAAAACATTTGAGATACATAAGGAATTACGTTTTAAAGCTTAGAAGAGAAATTTATAATGGCACAAACATGTTTAATATATAGTTGTATATTTTCTCCAAAACATTACACTGACAACCAGCTAAAGCTCTACAATAATACGAATAGAAGGATTTTATTTGCCGCCTCTTCTCCTCTCTACTAATAATAAAGCTGAAGGTGGGTCTGTCTGTCTTTCTTTCCTTCTTTCTTTCTTTCTGTCTGTCTGTCTGTCTGTCTGTCTGTCTGTTACGCGCGTAGCACCATAACCGTTTGGTCGATTTTCATGAAATTTGTTACAAAATTAGTTCGCAGTATGGGGTTATGCACTACGAAGCGTTTTTTCGAAAATTCTATTTCCTTCTTTTTCTATTCTAACTATTAGCGAAAATTCGATAAAATAGGGAAGAAATATTTCAAACACATTTTCAAGTCTTATGTCATTCGAAATCTTGAAATTTTTTGCTAAAAATGATGTCAGTTTGAAGTTTCTACGAGCATTAGAAGAGCTGTAATAATTGTTTTTAGAATCCCAGAAATTCAAGGCTTACCTTCAGCAAAGAAAGCCAAATGATTCTAAAATTGTTAAGCTCGAGAATAAAATTTGTTTGAAAATAAAGATAAAATTAATTATGTTATCAACGGAAATCAACTTTTCATGTTGCTACCGTGGTTACGTTTTTATTTCGTTTGTTTGTTTCGTTCTTTTTCTCTTAATAATTTCAAAAATATATTTGTTTTTTAGCAATCCAAGCCTTATTAAAATTATTTAAATAAAATATAATAAAACCGTGATAAGATGGCACCTGTCAATCAAATGAGAAATCGAGTCCTTTCCTTAAAATAGGTAGAGAAGGAAGAAACTGACGCGTACCATTTTTGTGAGTTTAGAGATATTTCGGCTATCTGACAAATTGTATAGAAGAGGGAACAATTCTTTAACCAAATGAGGTCAAAGAAGAGACAACATGATAGTACAACATTCTAAATTTATCGTCTGCAAAGCATATTTTACTTCACTATTAATTTATTTCAATACAAATTGCAGTAAATGGCTTGATTGAACGAATTTAACTTTTAATTTATCGTTTGATGTTGATGTTTGTCGATGTTTATTGTTTTTATTATCATTGTGAAGAATAATGCACAAAATTTCTATGACTAATACCTGAAATTTTTAGGATCAGTTGAGTTTAAAAGAAAAACGTGCTCCAAATATATTTTTTCATTGTGATTATTTATTGTTGGACTGTAATTTGCAGCAGTAATTACATTAGTTGGAGAAAAAGTAAAAATGACAAGCAGTAAATTATTTATTACAACCCTAATTTTGCAAATTTTCAATTCAAATTAATTATCGGATTTGTTGCAGTTCTTGACCAATGGTGCAGGGAGAGGTGAAACAAAGACCCACCCACTTACATAGACTATGAGCCGTCCAATGAGACATCTGCCTTGACCGTGCAAAATTAAAATGTTTAATCTCTGACTAATTTCTTTAATT
Organism: Uloborus plumipes; assembly: GCA_038373865.1. NCBI lineage: Eukaryota > Metazoa > Arthropoda > Arachnida > Araneae > Uloboridae > Uloborus > Uloborus plumipes. The sequence goes on from JAXGGA010005164.1 coordinate 26,135, forward strand.
TTATGACGTATTGAAGATGAGCAATGTGGGGGCGTCTTCAAGCTCTAGAACCAATATGAATTGCGAATCCCATTCTTCAAATTTCATCTGCGTATCACCCCTTCATGAAAATAGACAGTTCTGAAAAAGGGAGAAGTCAAATGCCATCTCCCCAAAGCAAGACTTTATTTTAACTGTTGTGAAAAAAATCGTCTGCTTTTCTTTTTTTTTTTTTTTTTTTCAGTTTTTAAGGAATTAAAACTCGGTAAATTATAAAAAGATCGTATAAATTGCGATATTGCAACGTTCTTTCCACAATGTTTCATTTCGGAAAAATGTATTGTTCTGTTTTTTAAGCTAGGAAAGAAAGCTTCTCTCTTCTTTTAAACTTTGGTAAGATTTCTGTTGGTTTCTGTAAATAACAAAATTGTTCTTATTTTCTCTTCTGTCTTATTTATATACAGGGTGTCCACTCCAATCGTGGACCAATAGCTAATTTCTAAACCGTTAGAGATAAGCATATAGTTTATTTAGGAAAAAATCTCCAAATTATGAAAGAAATTTTGGGTCTATTCAATGTTTTTCAAAAAATCAAATTTTGAAAGAGTTACGAAATTTAAATTTTTATACAGCCCCCCACTCCTATCAATCATATTTAATAAAACATTCTTGACACTGAAACGTTTAAAACTAAAAAAAAAATCACTCTTCTACGACAAAAATTGACCGAGTTATGACGTTTTGAAAAATCAAGATTTTGCATTGTTTCATGACGTCATCGAGAGATCGCTTTAGGGACCGTATGCGAAATCCTTCAAAATCTTGATTTTTCAAAACGTCATAACTCGGTCAATTTTTGTCGTAGAAGAGTGATTTTTTTTTTAGTTTTAAACGTTTCAGTGTCAAGAATGTTTTATTAAATATGATTGATAGGAGTGGGGGGCTGTATAAAAATTTAAATTTCGTAACTCTTTCAAAATTTGATTTTTTGAAAAACATTGAATAGACCCAAAATTCCTTTCGTAATTTGGAGATTTTTTCCTAAATAAACTATATGCTTATCTCTAACGGTTTAGAAGTTAGCTATTGGTCCACGATTGGAGTGGACACACTGTATAATAGTTTTAAAGAATTATAGTTGGATTATAACTAAAATTGAGTATTATTTCTGCGATATCAATTTATTACTAACTGACGTTTTAGTTTTATACCACGGGCAAAGCCGTAGTAGAACCACTAGTATATAAATAAAAATAAAGAATTCGGTAAATGGCATTTCTTTTGAAAAAATATCGTTTGATAAGAACAAAACAAAAATGCGACAAAGTTAATCTATGAAGTTTGTTACCGTATACATCAGTTTGCATTTAGATAACAGCAGACATCTGCATTGCTTAGTAAGTAATTTTAAATTCTATACGTAATGTAGGAAAAGATATTATTCAGAAAAAGGGCAGTTTAAAACGGAATAGTGGCAATATACTTTTCTAGTGGCAAACAACCAGCAGCATAAGTGTTTGTGGTTCAAGAGGAATGTTCTAAATTTATTCCTTAAAAAAACAAACTTTTGTGAACATTTTTTTTTCTTTTTTTTTTTTGCAAATAGCTCTAAACTAAACAAACAAAAAAAAAATATTTTCCCATTCACCAACACAATTTAAAACAAAGGTACTACACGATCAATTATATTCACCCCAAGGTCAGGGCCAGCAAGGCACACCCTTTCTTAAGGTGCATTGTTGGCAAAATAGTCGCTCACGTTACCAATTGGCACCTTTACGTGCTTTACGCATGCACTCCGAGGCTCTGATGTGCTATCACTCACTATAAAAACCATATGAAAATGTATGCATTTACTACACGGCTTTTCTATAGAATCAATATGCGATACATGTTAACGGTCGTTTTTTTTTTAATTTGAATTTTTGACACTGCTATTAATTTTGATGTAAAAAAACCACTTATTTAGTATATTTAAATCTATACTTTTTACTACAGTCCCCATGATTGCCTGTTTAAGTTCTTTTATTTCCAAAACTAACACCTTAATCTGCTTGAAAAGTGTGATATAACATGATATTGAAGAAAGTCTTAACTTGAAAGACAACAAAAAAGAGGTTTTGAACAAATTGTGCACATTTGCATACACAAACCTTCATAACAGAGCGCACTTCAATCTTTAGAAATAGACGACTACACAAATTTTAAACAGTAACACAGAATAGCGAAGCGAATAAGAATTATTCTTCTATGTATTTGGGTGATTCTACAAAAATGGGCAAATTTGTGTTCCACACTGATTGCTCTTTTTGTTTTTAATTTAATAAAAAACTATTTTGGGAATTTTTTAGGCTTATTTTGTTCTATAATTCTGACTATCAACAATGTCAGTAATTAATTATTATCCGCTTAAAAATAAAATATTACATTGAAATGTCATCCACATGCCCTGTCCCATAGGCGCAATTTTCGCAATCTATGGAATCTAGATTTAAAAAAAAAGAGTGATTTTTTTTCTCAAAATTTTTTATTTTCGAATGTGTATGTGGGCAATATGTAAATCACAAAAAAGCAAAATAATGTGAAATTAATATCTCTAAAAATTAATCTAAACTTTGTCCCAGCGATTATCATTCATCCACATGTCTGAAAAGTATAGATATTTTTCTCTGAAATGTTTTATTTCAAAATCTAGCAACACATTTAAAATAAAACATGGAACTTTGTTATTCCTGGCTGAAGATTAATTTTGCTGTTCTACAATTACTTTTTGATAAAAAGCAAGCTAAACTCAACTTTCAAGGCAAGTGTTTTTCATCTTTGTCATTAACATGGCCTACAGAATGCAAGTAAAATGTACATGTAAGTAAATTTTGATAATGAACAGTCCTAAAGCTTGCATTTGCTGGTTCTTATTCGAAGTTAGACCAAAAAATATTCAGAAATGACTTTTTGAGAACACATTACTGGTGTTTTGTTATCCACATGGTCCTTTTTCTAATGTCATTCACATGCCCCAATATGAGACACGTGGATGAATCAAAAGCCAAACTATGACAGTACAATGCTCAAAAGTTTACAGGTTAAAAAAATTCATTAATGTACCTATTGTGTTTGTGTTATTTACATACTCATTGTGTCATCCACATGTCCTTTTTATCATTCACATATGCCTTCAAAAAAAAAAAAAAAAAAAAATCCCCCCCCCCCAAAAAAACCCAATAAAATACAAACATTTACGCTCTGCTGATATTCTCTTTTAATTATGCAACTTATAAAGTACTTAGCTGATTTTTTAAAGTACTAAATTAATTTTTTGAAATCGACATGTTAGAAATATTCCCGTATTTGTAGAATTACCCATTTATACTAGATTATAGAATACATTTTATGCTCTTATGCCCTACTAAAAAACTTGAGATATTTTCCTTTTAGTGATCTTATTTCAGCTGTATTTCTCAAATAACGTTTTAAAGGCACCAGGAAATATTTATGAAACTTTTTTGAAAGACTTCTACGAGAAGTATTCTTCTTTATCGAACACTATTAGACGCATTCTGACATAAAATGGCTGGCTCTTGTATTCGAAGAATGGGAGTGTTCTTTTACTTTCAAGATCGTTTTCAAGTTTTTCGATGCATTATTTCATGCTACTTACATGAAAATTCAGAAACCTTATACTGTAAAAAAATAGTTGCTAATATTAAGCAAGAAAGGATGCATTTTAGATTAAAATTTGAACTAGAAAAGTATTTTATTTGAATTTATTTTGAATACGTGAACATTAAGTTTCTATTTATATGTTAACATTATAACTGCTTTAAGAAAATATTTGTTGCAAGATATTTATACTATTTAGTAGAGAAATTGGAAACTCACAGGAAATATTATTAACACATTCTATAAGATTGAGGAATTTGAACAAACTTCAAAGTCTAAAACAGATTTCGCAATTTTTAAAACTTAATTGGGATTGCAGAGCGTTGTGTCAGCAGCTTTACTATGAAACTAGACGTATTACATTAAACAATATGTAAGTGATAAAATACGCGAAGTAAAAAACAAATCATTTTTGTTAACAGGAAAAATATAATGGAAATAAACCGGGTTGCATCCACAAAGGTTGTAGGAGAAATTAGTAAAATGAGTTTCTAACTATGTAAGTTTAGTTTAAATGCAATGAGTTTTTAATTGTTTTTTTCAATTTTACACTTGGCAGATGTCTGTTAGTATTCGTAAAATTAAAAGTGAATAATCAGAAAAGTAAAAAAATTTGAAGACAAAGTACCTTGCATAAAAATCACAACAGAAACCGCAATGTGTTATGAGTATTGCTTAGTGCGTTGAAAAATGTTAAATATGAGCAAAGTATTTTTTAAGGAAACTAGGGGGCTCCGCCCTCTGCTCGCTTCGCTCACCAACCCCCGTTCGTGGCCTATGGCGAGTACCTCACCGCCTTCGGCGCTCGATCATCAACCTGCTTCTGGTGGCTTGGAGTGAAATCAACTATTTGCCACCGATTAAGGCGTCCCGCTTAAAAAGATAGTAATACAATCCCCCCCCCCATCTTGATCTAAAATAATCATGTTTTTAAACTGAAATGCGTACCTCTTAAAAGCATAGTAACCGTTCCGTTGCAATTTAAAATAATCCTGATATAAAGAATAAAAAGCATATGTACATAATTAAAAACATAGTAAAATATCAAACTTAAGCATAAAATTCATTTGCTTTCACTTGCAGAAAAAATACTTGACTCAAACACGCAATGTAATTCATATGAAATCACTTAAAGAAAATAAAATACCGTAAGAATAATGATTCTTTCTTAAATAATTTTAAAAAATGAAGAAAATATGCGATAAAAGCAATCCTGTATATTTTGTTGAATTAAGACGAGCAATATACAAAAGGAGGAGTCACCGGTTTTATTTTTCAAACACGACCTTGCTGAAAAATTTTTTGGAGCAGTTTGGTTGAATGCGATAAAATTTTGCTCGAGGTGAGCCTTGAAAAATGGCTAAATTAGAATCACTTCTATCTTCTTTTGCAGTTGACGGAGAGAAATTTAACAAACATCTTCCTTTTTAGAAAAAAAAAATTTCTTTCCAAATATATGTAACATTAGGGGGTGGAGAAAAATGTTGACCCCCTAATTTGGTGAATTATGTGAAATTTATGCTTATAAAATTAATTAAATAGAAACTAATTCGAAATTTTAAAAAAATGACGATGAGGTGCAAACAGGCACGTTCCGTAAACGAACGCCCAGGGTAGACAGAAGCGATAATTTGTGGTATAATAATACATATGTTGAAAAAAAGCATATGCTGCTAAGAGTAATAAAACAGTACGAATATGAATGATATTTACGTAGTCCCTAGTATAAACATAAAAAGATTTTATCTGATTCTATAGAAAATCCATTCTTCTCTCTTTCATTGTGGTGAAAATATCTGTAATTTTCATAAAAATTGAAAGTGGGGTGTTGTTTCATTTTGCTCGCTTTCTTTTTCTATGGATATCAAAACAAGAAATAAAAGTTTTTAATTTGACATTTTATTCCTTTTGTTGCTCTTAGTTCTTTTTATGGTCAAAATTATTTACACTACAAAAAAAATTTGTGGCTAGTATAGTCAAAATTAACTGCAACAACATCAGTTTCTGGAAACAGTTGGCTCAGTTCGCTTTTCAGAAATAAAATCAAGTACATTTTTTACACATTTGTCACAAAAAATCTTGTTCCTATAAATATCTACTAAATCTGCAATCCGTCTTATAATTTCAAAAGTTTCGGTACTTTTTTTCTAGACTGCTGAACGCATCCTTATTAACTCCAAAAGCTAATTTTTTAAATTGACTTCCATATACTAATGATATGAATTTTTCAATATTTTGTCGCTTTTCTTCGTAAGTCTTTTTTTTTTCAAAAAGTTTAAACGGAACAACTACCCTGAGGTTTCAACTTAAGCATGGGGAACAATATGACAAATAAAAAAACGAAACATTTGAAAATTACGGAAACGTTTCATAAAAAACAAAACACCATATAAAAAACGAATCAAGATGCCAAAACCATTGAGAATTTCGCTAACGCTCACCACCATACACATTCCCAAGTAGCACACTTCGTTTTTTAAAGGTTGAAAATGGTTATTAACGTTGTAACAACCGCTTAAAAACGTTTATAACACATTTAAAGGTTATTTGTGCTACCTGGGATTACGTCCCCAAATTGCAGCGGAGAATCAAAGAGACCGGCAGAGAAAGAGTGTACCTTTCGAGCTGATCCTCGTCGGCTACGCCTGGAAAGGCGGATTTCATTCTACCTCCGCCGTCGCTTTGACTGACGCGAAGGGGGAAAATGGTGAGGCCAGGGGTGTTTTGCATACTAAGCATTGCATAGATACGGAGGTAGAAAAGCAGCAGTCGGTCGCTGCTTTTCAAGTGTACCAAAATGGAAAAATTCCATTTTTTTTCTTTTTTTCTGTTATTGCTGTGTAAAACCTAAATATTTTTTCCAATCAACGAATTAAATGTCATTGAAGTGGTGAAGTTGGGCTTTTTCTTCGTGGGTAGGCACTGCCTACCTTGCATAGCCAGACGGCACGTCCCTGGGTGCAAATCTACGGGGCTCGAACTAATTTTGTACCGTGTCTCAAGTCTGTAGATGCTATGGAGTCGCCTGGATGCAGGTCAGCCGCAAACATGCTTTCACAATATTTTTGAGCTTACTTTTTTTTTTAAATATATAGAGAAAAAATAAAGAAACACTACATTTAAAAAAGGTTATTTTTCTTTCGTATAGAATGACGATTCATGGGAGTTAAGTGATGGATCATGTACACAATTTTTTTTAAAGAAAAAGTTTCATACCAAAGTTTTGTTGTAATCATAAATCAGAAAATTTTATCAGCGTCATATAATCTGTAACATTGAATCCCCTAAAATTAGCTTTTTGTTTTCAAAATAAATATTACTACAATTGCATGTATTTTTCTGAGGGAAATGTATGGGTTTTTTAAAAAGAAAAATTAAATATTCTCACAGAAAAAGCAGAAAGACTTATTTTTACTCTAATTCAAACAGCATACATATTTTATGAAATTCATGTACTAAAAATTATCAAAAACATATAGTACGAACAAACAAGAATAATTTTTTCACTTTCAATAAATTAAAAAAACAAAGTAAATAATTATTTTAAGAGAAACGTGTATAGTGTGTACCGAACATTGTTTACGCTTTCGCTAGTAATATATTTATTTTGTTTCCCAATACTCCTTCAAAACGATTGGCACATTCTTGATTCAAACTCCTTCTTTAACCTGTGATAAATGGTTTCCCACACTTTAACCCTTTAAATTACCGCCAGTATCTCACGTACTTCTCCAATGGTAAAAATAAGTTCTTTCTACGGAAAAAGGCAGGTGAAAAATTCTCAAACAATTTTCTTTGCTTCTGTTTTGCTCAATTCTTTGGGTTTTCCTTGACGTAAACCGCATTGAAGTACCCCTCCTTTAGACAAAAATTGAGGAAGAGCATTTTAAACTTTTTTTAACGTCAAGTAATATTGCGATCCATTCTTTACTGTTTATCAATAGTTTTTCAGAAATTAGTAGGGCTTTAGAGGCTGTGTTTCTGTTTGGTTTTCAAAATAAGCGGTAAACAGGTTGTTTCTTCCTTTTGTATGCTGACATGAGTTTGGTTTAGAGGGAACTCTTCAGAAATGGTATGAACAATGGCTTGGACATATTTTTTTTTCTTTTGTGTGTGTTAACAACATTAGTACACTGCAAAAACTAAGCTGTTATTTTTACAGTATAATACTAGAAGCAGAGGTTCCAGATTAAAACTAAAATCACAGTAAAATACTAGATATTTTACAGTTTATTACTGTAAAACTAGCAATTTTACAGTTAATTACTGTAAAATTAGCAATATTACCATAAAATTAGCTGTATTATGCTGTAAAAATAACAGTACAATACTGGCAGCAGAGGTTCCAGCTTAAAACTAAAATGCGCAGTAATAAACTGAAGCTATCAATTTTACAGTTTATTACTGTAAACTATCAATTTTTACAGTTTATTACTGTAAACTATCAATTTTACAGTTTATTACTGTAAACTATCAATTTTACAGTTTATTACTGTAAACTATCAATTTTAGTCTACTACTGTAAATTTAGCATTTTTACTGTTTATTACTGTAAAATTAAATGTATTATTCTGTTAAAACAATATCTGCCTTTTACAGTGTAGTATACGATGCTTGAAAGTCTTTATCTGCATAAATGTTGATCTCTAGAGTTTTACTTGAATAGAATAAGTAATTAAATCCTTCTCGAATAAGGTGATAAACAAGCGAGTCCACTCGTCATCTTACCTACCCAGTCATTCTTCATCTTACCCCATTCTGCCATTTTTGTTTTGAGTGTGATTTTCAATTTCATAGTTTCTCGTCAACATCCTAAACCACAAAAGGTTTTTGCAATAGCACTTTTCCTTTACAAATAATAAAAGAAAGAAAAAAAAACGTAACTTTACTCTAGTTGAGTAATTTCTTATGTTGCCAAAAATTACATCACGAAGCAAGGAAAATTCATCTTACCGGTTGCTTCTCGCAAAACAATTGATTAGGGCCTCACTTGCCAACTTTGCTACGCGATACTTCCTTATCAAAAATTACTTTGCTATATGTTAATATCAATGAAATAATTAGAGATACATTAAATTCGTCATTTTTTTTGACCCGATTCGCTATCTTACCTTCTATTCCCCACCCTCCCTTTATCTTAAATAATATTTCATGAATAGTTTTTAGCTATGAATTTCGTTGGATTGTTTAAAGTGAAGAAATTTTAGTTTTTAGCTAGTTACCGATCCATAGATTTGGTGTTATCTACAAAATCCATGCACTTCCTAATAAGTGTCCCTATAAGTATCTTTTGGAGTAAATAGCTTGCCACGAAAACGGAATGTGTGTGACCATAGATTGACCCTATTCAAGACACATTGGAGAGTCCGGGGAAGTTTTCAGTTATTGACTTCTTTCAATTTTTCGTTTAGTTTATATTCCATTACAAGTTTTGAGCACGTATGTTTGGCTAAAATAACAACTAGCACTAAGTTTGTAGATTTTGTAGTTTGGGTTGAGAAGAAGCCTGTTGTGAACTAAAAAAATAAAAACATGTTTACCATATTTCTTCGGCGTAGGGCAGGTTTCCTATACCCATACAGTAATTTATGTTACAGTATTAAAACCAAACACGCCCTTTTAAGGAATTATTTTTTAAAATGTACTTGAAGAAAAAAAAACGGGCATGAGCAATTTACGTTTAGGAAATAATCGATGTTTTTTAATAGCTCAAAAGAATTGTCGCATTTACTCATGTTTGAGCATTAAAAGCAATACTTCTTAAACGAATTGTATTTCAGACACATTATCCTTCACATTTATATTAAGCATGTGAGTTTGTTCGGATATTTGACGTTTTGGGTTTTGACGTTCGGAAATTTCTGTTATATAAAAGTTTATTTGACTTCAAGAAACAGGAAAAAAAAACCTGCTAAAGAATTTAATTTAAAGCAAGGAGCGTTGCTTAAATAAGTAACTTTACAATGGGAGTCGATAAAAAGATCTCGAACGTATATTGTAAGAAATAATCTCGAATTCTCAATGATTGAATTTCGACGTCACCTTTCTTAAGTTTCTTTTAAGACTGTCGAAAATTTCTTTCAATAACATGATTTGCACTGTTCAAAATAATACCTCTTTCCAGTTGTAAAAGTTAGCTGTAAAGTTTCGCAATTTACCGCTCCAAAATAAGTCACCGAAAAGAAATCGTTTCCGAACATTTCCTTCTCTGCTTCCGACAATAGAGTCTGACATACAGTCTTCTAACATAGAGGGATTAGGATTAAAGTCAAACTACTTAAAGAAGATTATTATATATTTCTTAATTAAAATTTTTGAAATATTTTGTATGGATTGAATTCATATAGATTAATTATGATGTAAATCGTTCTACTTTGGAATTGAATAAAAGTTAGAAAATGTACTAAACGAGCCTATTTTTACCTATACCATTATCGACATTCAAGCATCTGATCAACATTTTGCACTGACAAATTTTTTTCACGAAAAATTTTCAAATAAAGAAGTCAAATACGCGAATGAGGAGTTCTCGCCCAAATCTTAAGATCGCCCAAATCGAAAAATTAAAAAGGAAAGTGAGGAAACATGCTCATTTTTTAAGAAAATAAATTAATTGTTTACGTTTTTCGAAAAATTCGGCGCATAAGTGAAATATTTATCTTTTAGAGCGACGCATAAGCGAATGAAATTATCATTATTTTACTACGGAATGTGCCGGGACCACTAAAAATAGTCGTATAAGTGAAACAGGTGCATAAATGAGGCGGTGTATAAATGAGAGTTCACTGTAATAGTTTAAAGTAACAGAGACGTGATGACTAACAGTCTGGGAAAAGGAATTTGTTGTCGCTTTATTTAAACTGAATTGTTTTTATTTCCACTTAAGTCATATATAAAAGATGGTCGAAAAAAAAAAAAAATAAAAACGATTGCAGCGGAAAGCAAGATAGCTTGACTAAACCAAAATGAAGCCTATTTCATTGGACTATGCATGATATTTAGTATGCAAAATACTAACTTTGTCTACTATCCTGCACTGTAGTGTTGTAAAGCAAGTTCCAGACTAGTGCTTTCGGGTACGGAAAATCCTCATCTCACTGTAGTATTATCAATGTTCCCCAATAAAAGTTTGCAGTGTGACAAGCCATACTATCTAAAAGGATAATTAGTGCTAAATCCGTTGTTAATATGATCAAAGTGAAGTACTTAGAGTTGCTAGAGTGACACTTTGGCCTTGAAGCTGGCGATTTCAAAATGGCTCGCTGGTACTGGTACATGCAGGGTAGAGATCTTCCCTAGAAAACTGCTAATATTTTCAAGTGACTTTAAACAAAGTTTGGTGAGCATTTGATCGTATTAGATGCAATGAAATTGGAACAGGATTGAGTGCCCTTCCACAGCAGTCCGGACCTAAAACCGTGCGACTTCTTCTTATGGGGTTACATCAATGATATAATTTTTAGAAAACGTCCTTTTTATTGGAGTACCTGAAATCGACCATCACATTAATAATTTTGTTGATCCTGATACAGTCTAACAAGTTGTAGAGTTTCAAGAGTTTTATAGTCTTATAATAGATGAAGATAGACAGTTCAAGTATTTTGTATATTTAATTTTATTCATACCTTTGTTTATGTAATATTATGTGTCGAATAGGTTCTTTCTCTCTCTCTCTCTAGTTACATAGTTGCAATATTCCCCCCACAAACTATTTTGATATAATTTTATTTCCTTAAAAAATACTTCTTTAGATTGATATGTAATCTAAGACAATCCAGAGAAAGAGGGAGAGAGAGGAGTGACTGAATGGAATAAAGTCAATTCTGGCATGCATGAAAGCAAGCTCACTTTGAACTTCTAATTATGCTTTAATGAAAAATACTATCCTGGTAGCGCTAGAGAAAGATTTCAGAAATTGAAACTATTTTTATCGCTTTTTTGTACTTTTATCTACGTTATCCTATTTTCCTTATGAGCTATTAGGTTACATAAAACTATAACCATTAAAAATAACTTTTTGCTGTCCAGAATTTTCATTTCTAAATATAGGCACTCTTATTTACTTAAACATTTTTAGATGCGGGCTAGGAGCAAACATTATATAAGCAAATACGCGTCCAAAAAATCTGAAATTGCTTACTTTGTTTAATACAAACTGCCTCATGGCTTATAACGTAAAGTATGTATTAAAATATTTTTCGAGCTAATTAAATCATTGGGTTTTTTGTATTACTATTAGCGGACTGGAACATATTTTACATTCTAGCATTGATAAATTGATACATAAAGTATAAATTGCTATAAATGTGGCATTTTTATGTCTGTCATAATCTTTGACGATTGATAGGTCTTATAATCTCAGTTAACTCTAAAAACCTCTTCCCTTCATAAAAAATTAAAAAGCTTTTAGCTCTATATGCACTTGTGAAAATAAAATTTAATTTGATCTCTTTTATCACGCTGTTATAAATACCATCTCACCGAAAATGGTAGGTTTATATGTTCCTATTTCGAATAGTATGAAATCCAATATACGTATCCCTCCCACTCAGCTCTATTTTTTTTATGCTACGCACCGCTTGGGTAAGTGCAAAAGATACTTAATCTCTATTTGGGTGCATTGACTCTTAAAATGCTCTACAAGAAAACGCACTAAAATCTTTGTTCTAGCATTGACTGAAAAATAAATAAATAAACAAGCTAAATTTACTTTTGTTCCTTGCTCTGTTTCTATTAGTATCAAACAGCAAGAAAGAGAGGTTGCAGAACGATAAACGTATAAAATGCTTGTTTCTGCTTTTAGACCAAAGATTTTGAAGCATGTTTGAATCCACGACTATGTAGTATCACAAATAACGTAATAATTGATATGAATTATGTTTATAAAATAAATCGATTTTGAACATTAAAAAAAACATTACTATTTTCATTGAAATTGCATAAAACATTTAAATATTACTTTAATCAATAGGGTCAAATGATTCATTGTTTGTTTCTGCTATACGTTTTTCGTATATATGTTAAGTATTGTCGAGGCAACTCTCAGTTCAATAAACACAATTTCAAACAATGGACTGTAATTTAAACTCTTTATTTGTTTCTCATTATTTTTGCACAACGAGCACGGCAACGCTTCCGTCCCGTAGCTCGCTCAGTTGCACACTGCTCGTTTCTCGACCTAATCACACATTTTCTTTTCTGCGCGGCGCGGAGTCCGAACACAGGCGCGAACATACCGCCCGGCATTGCAATGTTTTTAAACATTCAATCAAAATTGGCCAAATAAACCAACAGTTACTCATGAATAACACTTCACAAATTAGATAAAATTTCATATCAGTTCACACAATAAAATAAAAATTTAACCAGTAAATAATATTAAACACAATGTTATACATGAAAATAAAATAAAAATATTCAAACTAAATAACACAGATGCAAACAATGTTAGTTATGACATCGGTAATATGCATATTTTAGAAATAGACCTTTTAAAGGTTCCAAATTGAGTTTTAATATCTACAACACGAATTTTTCTATCATCTCCATAATACACATTTAAAATTCTGCCTAAGTTCCACTTACAAGTAGGCACATTATCTTCAATAATTATAACTAAATCACCAATTTTTACATTTTCTTTTGCGAATCGCCACTTGCCCCGTTGCTGTAGATCACTTAAATAATTTTTGTGCCAGTTTTGCCAGATTTGTTGAACAACCTTGGTTATTCTTTCCCATTTTGTTAATCGATTTTCACTAAGGTTAGTTAGATCTGGCTCAATGATTGAATTCATCGATCTACCTAGCAGAAAATGTGCAGGAGTTAAAGCTGCAAAATCATCTTCATCTGTTGACAACGGATTTAGCGGTCTTGAATTTAAGATGCTTTCAATTTGCGTAATTATAGTATGTAACTCTTCATACGTTAGTTTCGCATTGCATACAACTCTTTTGAGATGATATTTTTCCGATTTTATCGCGGCTTCCCAGAGACCACCAAAATTTGGCGCTCTGGGTGGAATAAATTTCCATTCTATACCTTCGGAAGATAAGTAATTAGCTAAATTCTCGTCTGGATTTTTAACTAATTGAATAAAATTCTTTAACATCTTATTTGCACCTACAAAATTTTTAGCGTTGTCGGAATATAGTTTGGCACATTTCCCTCGACGCGCTACAAATCTCTTTAACGTGGCAAGAAACGATTCGGAAGTTAGATCCGACACGATTTCCAAGTGTACGGCCTTTGTCACAAAACAAACAAATAGACAAATATACACCTTATGAAATATTCCTTTCCTTTGTTGCTTATACTTTATATAGAAAGGACCACACAAGTCTACCCCGGTACAATTAAACGGGAAATCGGGTGTAACTCTTTCTTTAGGTAAGTCACCCATCAATTGAGTGGAGGCTACAGGTCTAGCTTTAAAACAGATAATGCAGTTATGTGCGACCTTCCGATATGCAGAACGACCATTTAACGGCCAAAATTTTTCTCTAACACAATTAAGTAAGCCTGAAGGACCAATATGAAAATACTTTAAATGATAGGTTAAAAGAATTACAAAGGTAAGTCGGTCGCTCTTCGGTAAAATGATAGGATGCCTTTTTTCAAAGGCAAAATTAGTATTACCTAATCTGCCTCCAACTCTCATCACTCCACTGGCGTCCAAGAACGGATTTAAACTTCGCAACTTACTATTTGGCGAAACCTGTTTACCACGTTCCAAAGCTCGCATCTCGGCTGGAAACGACTGCAGCTGCCAATTTTTTACCAGCACCGATTCAGCCTTAGTGAGTTCTTCCTTGCTTACTGGTCCAGACAATTTGTCTGCTGGGTGTCTTGAATTTTGCACAAATCTGAAAATATAAGCTAAAATACGAAGCACAGTAAAATAATTATTACTTAGATTAAGTAACTCATCAAAAAAATCAGTAACATTAATATTCAAAATTTGAATTTGAGTGTCACTGTCCAGAGTTGTGGAGTTTTTCAGTTCTGTATCAAACTAATTTAATTTATCTGGAACTGAAATGTCTCTATTTGGATAGTCCAAATTGTTGTAAGAGAGGAAGTGTGGCCCTCGCCACCAAAGTTCAGCCTCTAACAACTTTCTCGGATCAACACCTCGGGATATAAGATCGGCTGGATTCAGTTCTGATTGAACGTGTCGCCACTGAGACACGGAAGTCAGTTCTTGAATAACCGAAATTCTGTTTCTCACAAAAGTTTTTAGCGTTATCGGCTCCTTTTGAATCCACGCCAAGACAATCATGGAATCACTCCAAAGATACACATTAGTTACCGGCAGTTTTAATGCTGTCAGCACCTTCTTCATTAATTTGGACAGCAACACTGCAGCCAGTAACTCAAGTCTTGGGATGGTTAAACTCTTCAGAGGGGCAACTCTGGATTTGCTGGCTACTAATTTCACAGTTGTTTCACCAGAGGAATCACAAGATTTGCAATACACCACAGCTCCATAGCAGCGTTCCGAAGCGTCCGCGAATCCGTGGAATTCTATAGCGACAGCTTTGTCGATAACGATACATCGGTCAATTTTTATGCCATTTATACTAGTCAGCGCAACAAGGAATTGGTGCCACTCTTGGGATTCTGCCAAGGGCAGAGCGTCGCACCAGTCCAGTTTCAATTAGGGATGTACCGGATATCCGGTAACTATCCGGTATCCGGCCTATCCGGCTGATATTTTAAGTATCCGGTACTTCCGGATATCCGATCCGGTTGACCGCCCCGGATACGGATATCCGGAAGATTTTTGCAGGATATCCGGCTAAGTATCCGGTACCGTAAAGTCGGGTTACTTGGACCCACAAGGAGGTTACTTGAGCCCACAGTAAAGTGATAAAATCTGGGTTTGGTACTAGCATTAGAGACTGCAGAGTGCTTCTACTTAGAGGAGAAACGAGGAACTACGTGCAAGTCTTCAACTAATAAGTACCAAACCTAGATTTTATCATTTTTCTGTAATGGGCTCAAGTAACCCCCTAGGGTCCAAGTAACCCGACTTTACGGTATTGATGTGGGGAATATCCGGAATTGATGTGAGGGTTATCCGGTATGATGTGAGGACCTAATTAAATATTTTCTTTTTTACAAAAATCTTAGTTAAAAATTTCATTGTTTGATAAACCTTTTAGATGATGTAATTACTTTTCATCTTTCCTTTTTACCAATTTTTGCTTCTAAAACAAAAATTGTGTTATTCCTCCGACTGTGTACTGGACATGGAAGCATTCTGCATATTTGATTTTTCACAATTGCCAGATAAGATATGATTGTCTTCAGCTTTTCAAAAATATTTTAGTTAAAATATTTAGAAAGAAAAGGCTACAAACCTTCAAGGATTAATGTGCGACAAAAGGTTGAAAAAAACTTACGATCATATCGTTAGTTCATAAAAATTAATCGCAGTAGCTTTTAATATAAATTCTCGAATTATTTTATTTATTGAATTCTTTTATTTTTAGTTTTTGTGCTTCTAACAAAAATTGCGATCTATTAACACCCAATGATGTTGTAATTAGATATTTTTTAATTTGCCACTATTATTGCTTTATTATAATTGAAAATAACATACACTAAATAACCTATCTAACATTGGCGAAAGTTTTCTTTTAGATAATGAAAACATCTGTCACCATGAATCGTCGCAACTTAAAACCAGGCTTTTTTTTTGAAAGAGTTTAAATGTGTGTAAAGAAATTTTGAATTTTGCACTTTGTTTCGTTCTTTCTTTTTGTAATACCTTCCTTTCAGAAAAAAAAATTTCTCTGCTATTAGAATCTGTTCACGTCTGTCACGCAGCTCCGTAACTCCTCGAGAACATGTTGAGCATGACCCTCAATAACATTCAATTGAGTTTCGATAACTCAAAGCTTTATAAACTCAAATATACCTTTATTTCAAAGTTTTCATTTGGTCCCAAATTCTTGAAAAGACTGTAGGAACTGCTTGTAACTCGAACTATCAATAACTCTAAGCTTTTAACCGGTCCCTTGGGACTATGAGCTATTGAGACTTGACTGTATTTAAGATGTTAATTTGCATCTTTAGAAAGTGTATTTTGTCTTTTAGAATTTAAGTAAAACTTTAAGTTAATTATTTAGATATAAGTTTATTAATTTATTTTTTAAAGTGAACATGTTTATAACAATTTTAAATAATGATAATATATCGGTCATTTCAGCGAAAATGGTACAAATCAGTCCCGATACTTCAGAATTTTGGGAATTAATTTTAATATTTACCATCAATTAATTATATTTTTTTTATTTGTTCTCCATCTAATTGTGTGTAACCAAGTATTACTTATTTAGGCATAAGCCATTTATAAAGGACCCCCCCCCCCCCAAAAAAAAAAAAAATCTTTGGCAAAAGAAGGAAAAAATGATCTGCCCCAGCTTCAAATTGCTAGGACTTAAAATGCAATTTAAGATTAAGCTGAAATGCAACAACAAAATCATTTGCAATGCACAGCACACAAAATGCTTCTGACACCCTTTCTGCTGATTTTTATGTATGTAAACAAAAAAATCTTGGAAAAACACCTATTTATCTTTGTTCTTAGATTTTTTTTATGTTTCAAACTGTCCACTCTGTTACAAGCCTTTCAGAAATAAAATAAGCAATTACATTCAATGTGATATTTTTTTTTAATAAGTACAAGTAATGTATCTGCTTTGATTGCTTTGATACATTGAATTATATAATCAGTAACTAAGATAAGCCTAAAATTCTTTGTTGATGATAGTTAATTTGCACTGGGATGTCCACTCTGTTACAGTCGCATTAAGAGTGCAAAAAATATTTTTTCTTGAAATTGCAGACAGAATTAGTTTTAGGATGCTTAGTTCATTTTATACTTGTTCTGTAATTAACTTTTCTTTACGATTAGAAATATATTTTTCAAACCTCATTTGTCTCCTCTGTTACACAAAGTGGTCGAACTATTCAAAACCCTTAATGAATGACTCATATATACAAGCCATTTACACTTTATAATGCACAAATAAACAGAGAATAATTTTTAAAACAATGATTAGTTGGCGAAAATTACTTCATTTGATAAACTTAACTCGACAATTTCAGACATGATTTGTACCATTTTGGCTGGAATAACCCATAAATATAACATTTGCATATCGGAATGTATCTTTATTTTTTCAAAATGAAGTTGAATTTCGAGGTGATCGTTTAAGAATTAGTTTATTAATTTGTTTTTAAAAAAGTGAATATGTTTAGCATGACCCTTAATGTATTTAAAATGATAATTTACCACTTTTAAGAATGTGTATCTTAATTTTTTGGAACTAAAGTAAAATTTCAAGTTGATTATTTAAGTAAAGTTTACTCATTTGTTTTTTAAAAAATGAACAACTTTAGCATACCTCTTAAAAATATATTTAAACTGCTGATTTGAATCTTCAGAAAACATGTTCCTTTGTTTTTTGGAGTTATATAAAATTTTTAACTGACTATTTGAGTATAACTTTATTATTATTATTAACACACTGGTCCTGTTTTAATATTTTCTTCTTTAACTTGTATGTTAGAAAAATTACATGCATATTATTCTTTAAAAAAAAGAATTTCAAAGCAAAACTTTGCTTTATATTATCGCAAAATTAGAAATAAGAAAATGTGTTACTTTGTAATGAAGTTCAAATTCATAAAATTCTAATAAAATATGTATCAATTTGAAAAGAAAAAAAAAATGTTTATCTGAGCTTAGTTTTTTTTCCTTTTTTCTTTCTTTGTTTCTTTCTTTTTTTTTTTAATATTTATGAAATATTTAATAACTGTATCATTTACGTAGAAACCTATTGAAATGATATTGAAACAGAAAAGCTTTAAAATTTAAACTAAGAATAATTAAAAGTTTAAACTTTGAGTATATACAGAAATATTTAATTCAATCTTTTAAATTTTCGTCTATTTTGATAAAAATACATAATTTAGAAAGAAATCACAATATGCTAGTGTTTCATTTCATATGTAGCGCTACTCCTGTACAAATAACATAGAGGCTTTAAAAATTAATTTAAATGTATTTAACATGTTCTTAAAGAAATTATGCGAGAAACAACTTTGATTTATTGTTTTGAAGCTGCATTAGATAAAAATAAGCGAACATGCAATGTAATTGTTATGCCGGATATCCGCAGGATATCCGGCCGGATATCCGATATCCGGCGTGTGATGAGCCACCGGATATCCGATATCCGGTATCCGGCGAAATCACTATCCGGTCCATCCCTAGTTTCAATTGCCATAATTGTTGCATCAATATTTTTGCTTTAGCCACAACACAGCCGATTAACCCCATAGGGTCAAATATTCGTGCAATTGTGGACAACACTGTTCTTTTGGTGTATGTAATATCTAAATTTACTGTAATTCGAAATGAAAAAACAGTCTTGCAGTGGTTGCCTTATCACGCCTAACGTTTTTGTTTCACCTAGACTAGAAAAGTCATAGTCTTCTGAATTTGGTGAAAGCTCTGGATGGTTTCCAAACCACTTGTGCAGCCTCATTCCTGCCTTCTCCAAAATTGAAATTAATTGGTGCTGTAATTCTTTTGCTTCTAACAATGTAGCTCCGCCACACAGCGCATCGTCCATGTAGAAAGAGCCGCGTAAAACGGGTGCTGCTAAAGGAAAATTTTCTCCCTCATCTACAGATAATTGCTGTAAGGTTTTCATAGCGAGGAAAGGAGCAGACACTGTGCCGTAGGTAACTGTCTTAAGCTCCAGGGTTTTTATTGGTCCATTTGCATAGTCCCTCCACAAAATTCTTTGCAGACTATGTTGATTTTCGTTAATTAATATTTGGCGATACATCATAGCTACGTCTGCTGTCATCGCATAAATATGCTTTCTAAACTTAAGCATAATTGTAAACAAGTCATCTTGTATCACTCCCCCCTTATACTGAATGGAGTTGAGGGAAATGCCATTAGAGGTAGGACTGGAACCGTTAAACACTACCCGTAGCTTAGTTGTAGTCTTATCGGGTCGATATACTCCATGGTGAGGCATATAGTAAACATTTTTTGGAATGTCATTGTCCGAAATCACTCTCAAGTGACCGAGTTTATCATATTCATTAATAAAGTCTTTATACAATTTGAAATATTCCGTATCTCGGGAAAACCTTTTCCACAACGAATTCAGTTGTCTGAGAGCAACATCCTTGATTCCCCTAAACACGAAGGGTCACATTTAAAGGGTATTGAAACAACGTATCTACCAGTGGTCGGAAGTAGCGCGCTACAAGTAGCGAAACTACTGTAGTAGCTACATTTTTTAGTAGTTTGTAGTGTAGCGCACTACTTTTTAAAAAAAGTAGTGTAGTGAGTAGCGCGATACAAAAATGTTGTAGTTTGTAGCGATTTCATAAAACTACTTTCTAATGGAGCAAAAAAAAAAAAAAAAAAAAAAAAAAAAAAAAAAAAAAAAAAAAAGATTCAATCGCGTCTGACTGGCGCATATCGTACACGATTTCCTTTGCGAAAGCAGTGAGAAAAATGAATCATACAAATTCGAGCTGACCTCAGGCATATCATTTTGACGCCATACGTTCTATATGTTAGACGGCATTGGTTTCTTTGGCGTCACCATTTTCATATTCCGCCAATATTTGCATTGAATATAGTGTATGGATGAGGAAGGAAAATTTATGAATGAGCGATAACTGAGTGTTAGTGTTTTATAGCAGCCGAGAATGTCATGTAAATGAATGCTTTAGCGCTCAATGCTCAATTGGATTATTGTTCCAATGTCCACCAAACATGGCAGCAATTTTAATAGAAAAGGATACAAATTTGATAGAAGATGACAATATCGAGCTGCCCTGGCCGGCGTATAATAAATACTTCACAGTTATTGAAATGAGTTTCGTGCAAACTTTGCACTTTGAACAAAAAACTTTCTGTTTCTAAGTCATCCGCATACAATTTAAAACTGCATATTGAAGTAAGTTAAGCATTCTTAGTTATGTTTCACACTTCAGATAGCTTATTTATTAATATTTCATAATGAATACTAGTACCGTTTAGTATGTTTTTCATATTTCTTTAGTTTTGCTTCTTTAGTGATGGAGTATTGAAAAATATTAAAATAATAAAAATCAATTATTAAACATTTTTGACATCATTTGACACAATTGGAAAAACGTTTTCATTTCATTTTATCGGTGGCGTATTAATAGGGATGGTGTTCAGACCGAGACCCAACCCCCCTTGCGTAGCCAGGACTCACGTTAGGGGGGTGCAAGCAGTAGCACCCCAATAGGAGGTCACTGTCACCTCCCAAAAAGTTCTTATCCGATACAAATTGGCTGAAGAAATTTGAAAACAGTGAGACAGTATTGTAAGGCTGAACTTCATTTTATTTTATTTTTTTTCTTTAATTAATTAATTTATTTATTTTTGTGATGCCTCACGTCTCTTTTGGTAGACATAGATAAGAATGCATTTTTTTAATCATTCAGTAAAGTTCTGAGTTTCATTCGGTAAATTTAAAATTTTCTCCTCAAAAACAGGCAAGCTTATAATATTTCACCCTAAAATTTTTATTCTTCGCATACTCAGATTAAAAAAGTTGTTTTCATGCTAAAAGACAAATTTGGGTTTGGTACAAGGATCCGTGTTAGGTAAAGAATGAAGCCGATTTTCTGATATGGCGCCAAGGACTTAAAACTTATTGGTGGGAGAGGAGGCGAAGGGGGGGGGGGGGAGACTCTCAATGACCGAATGAAATTCCAAATTTCACCGAGTAATAAAATACGAACTTATTTGTCTGCACCAGAATGCTACAATGAAAAGCAGGAAAGGGGACAAAATCGTTTGTCAAAAAAATAAATAAAATGGGAGGTCACAGTGACCTCCCATTGACTCTGATCTAGGGGGGTGCAGCTGCACCCCCCTAGCTACGCCCTTGCCAACCCCCTTGAAGCTCAAAATTAAATTCCTACAATAAAAATTCAATTTTTTTTCTCATATGTTTTTGAAAAGTAGCGAAGTAGCGACTACTTTTCAAAAGTAGTGTAGCGCGCTACATTAAAAAAAAAGTAGTTGTAGCTGTAGTTAACTACATTTATAAGAAAGTAGTTGTAGTTGTAGTTCGCTACAAAAAAAATGTAGTTTTTCCAACCACTGGTATCTACCCTCATTATTCCTGAAATGAGTTTTTGCAAAATGTTCCTCACAGACAGCAGTTTCTTTACTCGCAGGTACCTCTACTTCTAAATTTTCTACCTCCCAGAATCTCTGTAACGTTTTATTTAAATCGTCCTCTACAGCTAACGCACAATGCACTTTTGCTTCACTTATATTATTTATAGTGCCGGTCGCAATGTAACCGAGCACCGAATTTTGTAACATTAATTGAGACCCTGGTATATATATTTTTTCCGATTTTAATAACTCATAGAAAATTTCTCCACCAAGCAAAGCATCCACCCTCCCCGGAATAAAGAAAGTTTCGTCCGCTAACTGAATCATATTTGGAAGTTCAACACCAACATTTAGAATCGTTGATGGTGTGAATTCTATTATTCTTTTCACAACAAGCATCGTTAATTCTTTCTCAAAACTCCCATCTCTATTTGTTATAGAAGTCTTAACACAACGCGTAATATTTAACTTAGAATCATCCAAGCCGGAAATTACTGCGTTAAATCTCGCAGTATTTAAGTCTAATCTATCGCAACAATCCTTTTCAATCAAACATGTCTGTGATCCTGCATCGAGAATGCATCTAATTTCTACATATCTATCATATTTATTTTTAATGAAACACTTCGCAGTGGATAAAAGAACGTGTCTTTTATTTTTGTTACTGTTTCCCACACTAGTGGCGACGAAAGACTGGGGACTTATTTCATTTTCTCTCTGAACGCAACCTGCAAAAGACTGTGTCTGTTGACCTTGATTAGTTTCGTTCGAATTCGCCGACTCCGTTATTGCCATCCCCCCTCCTCTACTAGAAAACACCCTTGCATTTATATTCAATCCCGACCCATTGCTGTTACTTTCCGTCTGGGAAGATGAATAATTTGTTGTTGGAAAATGGATTAATTTATTGTGAGCCTTGCCGCAAAAGCACAGTTTATATTTACATTTGCTGACACGGCAATTAGGAGCCAAGCACTTGAAGCAAAATTTATTTTGTTTCACTACATCTACCCGTTCATTAACAGAAAGATTTTTGAATTTAGGGCATAAATATAACGGGTGATCTACATTTGTTTGACAAAGAATACACTTAGCGTTTTTTATCTCAGACAAAAACACATTTTTTTCGTAGGACGAATGGCGCCCTTTTCGTGGGGAATATACTTCCGCTTTTGTTTTTCCTCTCGAAGAAATATATAAATCTAATTCTCTCCCAAGATCTAGCGGCTTTAAAAATGACTCACCTTGTTTTACTGCAATATGAGTCATTAATTCGCGGTCAAGTGAATTGAATATTCTATCTGAAATAACTAACTCACAGAGTGATTGAAAATCACTCACTCCCCGAATTTGTAAATAATATTCATACATGGCACTTAACTTAGAAGCATACTGTACAAAGGTTTCTGAATGCAATTTTTGTAATTTATTAAAATTTAAATAACAATCACGTGGTGTTGGCTGATATTGTTTCAAAATTAACTCTTTAAGTTTTTCGTAATCACATAGTTCTTCCTGTTTCACATATGCGATTAAATTACTCACTTTTTCACCCAACAATGTTAAAAGAATTTCCGATTTAAATTTTTCAGGCACGCACTTTGTTTTAAATGCCTTTTCAAGGGATTGAAAAAAAAGATTAAATGACTCTGATCTCGTTGGTACAGCTATTGTTAGAGTCCGTACGCTTTTTATTAAATTTTCTAAGCTCTCTGTACCCTCTGATTCTGCATTAATTATCGCTTTGGGATTCTCCTGCCTAATCTCTTTCTGAACTTTGGCGAGCTCGAGTTGTTTTTCCAATTGCAATAATTTAATTTGCTCAAGTTTTAACTCTTCGTTCAGAGTCTGGTTTTTTCTGTCTTCAATTACCTCATTTATTACACCTTTCACTGCATCTAAGTCATTTTTGTAAATATCACTATTCTCAATTAAACTCATTATTTCTGGTTTCTTTGCCCTTTCAGGCACATCTAACCCTAACTCTTCAGCGACGAATTTTAACTCGTCTTTTTTAAGTTTCGAAACTGACATTTTTTATCAATAAAAAAAGGGAAATTGCTCTCACCTCTGAATCCGAAGTACTTCACAACGGTCAATTCGTAATTTCCTCACCAGTTTTAGCACATATAGTTCGCAGAACACGAGTAATCCAAGTTTTGCACATTCACACAACACCATAGGTCCATGGTTAATCTCCGGTTGGTCGGACCACTAATGTCGAGGCAACTCTCAATTCAATAAACACAAATTCGGAAAAATGGACTGTAATTTAAACTCTTTATTTGTTTCTCATTATTTTTGCACACCGAGCACGGCAACGCATCCGTCCCGTAGCTCGCTCAGTTGCACACTACTCGTTTCTCGACCTAATCACACATTTTCTTTTCTGCGCGGCGCGGAGTCCGAACACAGGCGCGAACAAGTATATTGTATTGTTTTGTATATTATTTGCAATTTTTTCTAGTATCAAAGCTATGATATATTAATATTTAATTAGTTCTGTGGCTCAGAATCATATTAACGTAAGTGCATTTCCGTTAATTTTCAGGAGAGTGCAAACATGCTTGTTCGATGCATAAAAGGATGGGATTCGCGCTATTTTAACGCAGCTAAATAACTATGATTTTTTTTTCTTTTATGTTGTAAGATTTTCATGGCTCGATGCGGAAAAATATCCTACATACAATATAGTAATAAAGTAAAAATAGCCATTTTTAAACTCAAGCTAGTCTGATTCTGAAGTACAGAGTTAAGACTGTTTTTTTTTTACAATTATGGTATTTTTAAAACTATGCTTCTTATCACAACCTGTTGGGGAGTGATTCCATCGGGAGTCAACTGGAAAAAAATTGGAATAAAAAAGCGTTTCACCTTCAAGTTAACGCGTTGAACAATTGATCTAGAATGAAGCCTTAATGAAGGCTTAACAAGCTTTTAATTGAAACATTGATTCAATCCCTCTTGAGAGTATGATACTTTTTTTTTCTGATGGCTGGCAAAAGCTACATTTTGTTGTTGAATAACGTAAGCTTATAATGTTGAAGTTTACAATGCCGCATTAATAAATTGAACTCTATTAACTGCAACAGTTATCGATCTTTTGTTTTAATATACCTTCAACATTGTAAGCTGATATTATTTAATCAAATACATGGATTTTGTCGGCCGGTCTCGCGACTGACATTTTAAAACATATTTTAATTTTTATGACTTAAATTTCTTGTTATTAGAACTTCGTTTTATCAGTGCATACATAATGGCAACACTTCCAGCAAAAGTTTCCTTTTAACTCTTTTTCTTTTTTTATCGTATTTTTAAGGGGAAAAGCGTATTGCTGAAAATAAAAAAAAAATAAAAATTAAAAATAAATAAAAAAGTAACTTAAATAAATTGATAAAAATAAAGTATTTAAAATAAAGGTAAATTGCTACAGCCTCACAACAAATGAAGCTTTTATTTTCTAAGAGTAAACAATTTCATTCTGCGAACTCATACGAGTACATTTTTGTGCTATGCGGGATTACATTTTTATACGACAATTTGTTTCACAAAGTGAAGGTTACAAATCATAGCAAGAGTTTACAAAGTATATTTATTTTGTCAGAAAGAATATGAGATCAGCTTAAGGTAATTTTCTCAACACTCCAAGCATGAAAAAAAAATTGAAGCGAAACTTCAACAACCGACAAGAAAGAAGTTACAAAACTCCCATCATTATCTCCACAGCTGCTGGGGAAACAGTTATTTCACAGACATCAAATTTAATTCCCCAGGCATCAACACACGAGCAGCGTGCAAGCGGCAAATAGATCGGAGACTTTATTTAAAACGAGATTGTCTGACGCAGAGGCCGCGAGACGGTAAAGGGTATGGTAGTTTAAATGTAAGTGAGCGGGATTTGCATATTTGCATCTAGAGTTATAAATTGCGATATGCACTTTATTAATGTTAGAAAAATAGCATCTGGATGGATTCGGGAACTTAATCAACGGTTGGTTTCTTGGGAGAAAAATGATAGGATTTCCGGTCATTGCCATTTTATTCGATTATTAATATCGTGATATTTAACTTTTTTAAATTATTCATATAATGAAGAAATTTTTTTTATAGTCTTTAAAGCAAAGTCATTGTTGATCAATAGATAAAAACTAAAATAAATGTTGTATATTATAAAAGCTCCTTGATGTAAAATAAAAAAAACTTTGTCAGTTCTACATTGTTTTTAGAACGCTTGTCAACACGCCATATTTTGTTTCTACGACATTCCGTTGCTCTGTGATTATTTTGTTAATTCTTGTTAAGTCGTTACATTCTGGGAAAAGTCATCTTAATTGATTTAAATGAAAGTTCTAGTTTGTGCAGTGTACGCTTCAGTATTTACAAAAACTTCATTATTGCTATGATAACACTTCATTATTGCTATGATTATGCACCATAGTTAGAGCAATCAGATTTTTCAAAAACAATGAACAATAATAAATTAAAGGGGAAAAAAAGTGTTATGTTTTTTTTTCTTTTTGAGGAAAAATATTTGCAAGCAGATGGATAAAAAAAGTTTAATCACACGCAGGCACAGAGGAAAAACTAATCGTTGAAATTAACTGCAGCAAATGCTTCCCCAACTACAAAATTATTAAACTGCTAATGTCAAAATACGCTGTTAAAGCAAGAAGATATATTTAAAAACGCAAGGGCCTTTAAATTTTGTTTCGTTGAAATCACAATTCTTTATTAATCGCTAAACGAGTAATTTTTGTTTTTATTTTTTCCCTTAAAAATATACGAGCATAAATAGATCATTAAAATTAAGAGCCAAGGTAAATGAAGAAAAATGCATATGAATAATTATATATATGAAAAATAAGTTACAGCTTTTTTGTTTCAAATAATAAAGTTCAATAAAATTAACTCAACTTAATTTGTTCATCAATTATAAGCTTGTAGAGAAATTAATCACTTTTTATCACTCATAAGTTTTCATTCAATGATTCATTCATAAATTTCCTTTTTTCAAGTTAAATATTGAAATAACACGATCACCATCATATATTACATTCTTGTTACAGTGTACATACGTTTAATTTTTAATTTTTATGTTTCAGTAAACAATTTGAATGGTAGAAAAAAAACTTATTTTGTACATAAATACTTAAATTGATAAGTGAACACACACAATGTAGCAAAAATTTTTTAGTTTACATCTTCTTGTCGGAGACGGTTCTTCAATAAGGTAAAAAAATCTTATAATAAACACAAAAGAGCTTAAGAAGAGCTTTCCTAAAATATATCCCCGTTGGAAAAGTAAAGATTTTACTCACATTTTCCAAACTAAAGCAAGATGATTCAACTTTCGAAAAACAAAAACGAAATCAAAAAGAAAGACTCTGCTGCAACGCACCTGTGCGTTTAAAGATAAAACTCACGTTTTTGTCTCTTTACTGCGTGTCACGCAGGGCGGATTAACTCTAAGTATTCTGTTCCCTGAAAGCCACCGGGCTGTTCCTTTATGAGTCATTCATATTAGATCATTGTCATTCTTTTCCAAAAGAGCTGCTCGAAGTGGAAGCACGCAAAATAATTAAAACTGTTTGCTAATTTTTTAAGGAAAAATAATGAGTTTGTCGCGAGACAGCCTAAAGCCTTTGTATATGCGCAAAAGTTCTTACTTTCGTTCATGCATCATGAGTCTCAGTTTAGATTTCAAAGATTATTTTTATTCATTAGATCATTAGATTATAGACATTTTTAATGTGCTATTCCTTTTTTTCAAGCTATATTTGTCGTATTTTATTACCATTTTTGTTTCATGCTACGATTTTATATCCTAATCAGATTTGTATTTTTTTTTTTTTTTGAACTTTTTTATTAAGGTTTCATTATGTACACTGCAAAAAATGAACAGTTGTTTTTACAGAAAATTATTGGCAGCCGAGGCTCTAATTTAAAACTAAAATTACATTAATAAACTGTAAAACTAGCAATTTTACAGTTTCTTACTGTAAAGTTAGTAATTTCACAGTTAATTGGAGTAAAATTCAACTGTATTATACTGTAAATACAGCAGTATAATACTATCAGCATTGGTTCCAGTTTAAAACTGTAAAATGCACGGTAATAAACTGTAAAATTATCAATTTTACAGTTTAGTATTGTAAAATGAGCAATTTGACAGTTTATTACTGTAAAATGAGAAATTTGATAGTTTGTAGCAATCTACATTATACTCAGGCCAGTTATTTCAAGTTTTTCCGGGGAGGGGGGTGCAAACACAATGAATTTCATCAAAAAACAGCAAAAACCACGGCCCCTTATATGTTAATACATTGATTTCTCAAAGTCAAAGGTGTTGGTGAACAAATGATTACCCCTGAATGAAGGGCCTGATTATACTATTAAAACAATATTCATTTTTTGCAGTGTAGTTCTTCTCAGGTTTTATTGTGTTTTCATTTTTTCGATAATATTACGATTAATACCAGACAAAATAAAATATTTTTATTCAATTTTTTTTGTCGAAATTATTTGAATTTACTACATTATTTTCATTTGATAATCTAAACGCTGGTGTTCTTCATCAAACATCCGATGCAGCTTGCATGGGAAACTTTCCGTAAAAGCACACACAAAAAGAAAAAAAAAAAGAAAAACCATGTAAGCAAAAATAGTCAATCGTGATATTTTAGCTAAAAAGTACTTTCAAGCTTAACATTCAAGAAGTTATTAATGCAAGCATTTTTTGAACATTTCGATGCTTTTCAGAAGAAAGTACTTACTAATATGTCTTACTTCACTGTTCAAAATATACGAACAAAATGCGAAAAAGACTGCTGTTAAGTGTTTATGTTTTCTTTATTATTATTTTTTTTCTTCTGTAAAAAAATATATCATTTACTCCGTATAATGCGAGTTATTTTTAAAACTTTTAGCTTTATGTTTGCAAGCTCATGATAAGAGAGTACGTTCATAAGTATTTTTTTCGTATGAGAGGAGAAATATTATTATTTTTTCATTTCTTAATATATATATATATATATATATATATATATATATATATATATATATATATATATATATATATATATATATATATATATATATATATAATATATATATATATATATATATATATATATATATATATATATATATATATATATATATATATATATATTAAGAGTTTTGAAAAAGAAGAAATAAACTGAGAAAAATGTTACTTTTTAAATTGGCGAAGACCATTTTTGGAGAAAAAAAAGTTTATATTTGTAGCTAAATAGAGGATTTTTTAAAATAAAAACATGAAGAACAAAAATAATACTTAGCCGATTTGCTTTCAGAAATCTCAAAGCCGAACTTTTGTTCACGTATTACCTTTTAGCGCAGTACGTTAGTCCTTTCTTCAAAATAAATAAATAAATAAATAAAAATCGTGGATAAAAGTTTAACCTAAAATTAAAATTGTATCCATATAACTTAATTTAGAGTTTCTACTATCGACACTTGCTACTGCCTAAAACTTCGAATGTAATGTACATATGCAATGCCAGTAAAACTTGTGGACCGATAACTTTATATATGTGCCAATTTCAATAATTCTTAATTTAAAATATATTTAAAGGGGGAGAATAACATTATTAGGAGAGCGAATTGATGTAAAAAGCCTTAACTGCTTCTAGGAATAGTAATACGGGTTGAATTATGCAAGTAGTATGTAAGAAAAACATAAAATTACTCAGAAAAACTTTAAAGTCAATATTTATGATCTAGGAAATGAACTGTCATTTCATCAAAAATGCTGCTTCCCTTACATAATAAAAATTATTTCTTCAATCATGCATTAATGTCGGACGAAAAAATTTCCGACTTACAGGCAATATCATTTGTCCATGTTATTCGTTTCAAAGCAGCTAAAGCAAAAAAAAAAAAGAGAGAGAAAATTCGCACAGATATAACCATACGTTGAAAATGTGAAATGCGTGAAAGTAATATAATTCTTCAGTACACCCAAAGCAATTTATATGAAACTAGAACTTTTCATGTCGGCCAAACTGATCTTGCAATGTACAACATTTGAAAAAGATTTAGCATATATGGATTTAATGCAACATATGATACTGTTAAGTTGGAACATTCAACGGGATCCAAGTAGATGGTTGTTTGGGCAAACTTACAGATTAGCCAAAAAATGAATGAATGTCTTGAAAATATATACGCATTTTATATCAGTGACTTTTTGCAGCAGACGTAGAACAAACAGATAAACGGAAAAAATCACAAAATGCGTGGCATTGAAATCTTTGTCACAGATGAAGTTGAAGACTGAGTGCTTGAAATTTCACCAGTGAGTTCATCAATGTCTCATAGGGACATTGCACCAAACCTTTATAAAATTCTGTTTATGACACCCCCCCTTTTTTTGTTTGTTTTTGTTTAACTTCATTCATGATGATGATGATATACCCTTCATCCGGTTAAGCTAGGAATGGCAGGTACGGAAGGTATCACTGGTTAAAATAAAAATAAAATAAAATGATGATGATGATGTCGTGTCTATAGATTGTGCGCTAGATGTTCTCGAAGGTTCGAAGAACCGCAGCCGCCAGCTTCGGTGCCTCAGGGCTCTAGAGGGTACCTTGCAGCAGATCTGCATCTGGTAGCAAGCCGAGTTTCAATATAGCTGCAGTAATGCTTGGGCATTCAAAGATGTGCCTTGGTGTGAGTTCGGTCTCTGAACAGTTCTTGCAGTAAGGATAAGTCTTTGCCCCGTCAGGAAGTATCTTCATTCCCTTGTAATGCTCCGTTCTGAGTCAGGCGATTAAAGTTGTGATGTCTCTAGGGAAGTCGAATCAAAGGTTTCTTTAAGGACTGGCTTAGTAGTCTGCATCTGCCAACAGCATTCGCACCTGCAAGTGTGATGGTGGAAAAAGGTTGGTCAAAAATACGTGCCTTTTTAACCAGGGCGTCGGCACACTCATTTCCCTCGATACCTAAATGTGCGCGTATGTAATGCAACACACAAGATTTCCCTTTGCTATGTATCCGATTGAGCAAGTTATTAATAGTGGAAGTGATGTTATTCTCTCCATTTCGGATGGCCTCTAGGACTGATTTAGAGTCTGTGAAGTCAACTAGTCCCTCAGCTAGATTTACAGTTTGATAATTAGTTAGGTAAAAAGTTATAGCTTCCGTGTACCCAGGTGATGGATCAGAGAGTGCCTCCATTGGTTTTCCAATGGGTGGTAAGAGGGAAATAAAATACCTTCCGTGGACCAACTGGCAGAAGTCCAACCCCTGTGGCATTGTGCAATATTTTGTTTTACTTCATATATAACGGTACTGGCCTTTTGTTCTTATTGGTTCCAATATAAGCAATCTTTTCCTACTTTTCAATTAAAAAGCACGTAGCTCCTAAATTTAACACACTAAAGTATACTTACTTCTAAGTGTTTTAAATTAACCATCATGTACCATACTAAAAAATATTAAACAACAGTCGTACAAAATACGAGGGAAATCCAAGAGATTTTAAATTCGCCCATTATTTTTAACCTTTTCTTCCTTTATCATTTATTTTTTTCCTCATATTTCATTAAACATATCATATTTTCCAACAACAAAGCACTTCTTCGTTTCTCTTCATTCAACACCAGATTCAAATCTCGGGACACAAAGACCATTTCAATGTGCATTTTAAAATGAACGATTTAAGAATGGAGAATTCTTAGAATTCAATATATCTGAATATTTTTCCATGAAAGGCCACTTCATTCCTAAACCCCTATGTGGGATTTCTTACAATGTCATAAAAATATAATATTTTTCTTTCATGCCCGTCGGACGACGCGATTCTTTGAAGAAAGTGAGAGAAGTTATGAAAAGTCAGAAGTGTCTTGCAAGATAAAAGGAAACCATATAAATCCTGTCACTTTAACTTAGATTTGGCCTTTAAAAACATCTAAAAGTGGGGAAAATATATTTCCCGTAATATATTTCAGACTTTTTTTTTTCGAGCGAAATTATATCAAACTTTTGGAAGAGTCTGATTTGATTCTGTAGTTTGCCGTTACTCTTCACTGATGGTAACGCTGATTTATATAGGTTTAAGAATCAAGATTTATGTTCAATCCAGAAAATTCTATTTTGTATTGTCTCTTGAAATTTTCGTTTCTGGATCTTTTTTAAATGTAAACTGAAAGTGAACACTTTTTTGACTTAAAAATATTACGAAAGGCATTTTTTTTATCCAAGCGAGCAGATTAAAAAAAAATTTTGATATCAAAAATAGGTTGTATAGAAATCACATTCAAGCTATCAATCAAGAATTAGCTTTTCTAAGTAAAAGATGCACTTGGAAAAAAAAATCAAGATTTTGGCTTTAATGTTTCTTCCAGGAATGAAATAATGTAGTCTAAGAAACTGAAAAAAATTCAAATAAACACACATTTTTTTTTAAACTGCATTATTAGTCTTATGTACTTCTCCTAAACATTTAAAGTTTTGCAAAAAGATTGCTAACATATTTTATTTAGACTATGGTTATCAAAATATTCATTGTTTCTCCTATTTTCTGTACAATACGAGTAACATAAAAAGAAAAGAATATAAATGATTTAATTTCTTGTAAATTATTAAAAGAAAACCAGAGAAAGGCACTAATTAAAAATCAGTGACTTCATTCTATAAATAATTAGAATAATAGAAGAGTTTAAAATAATCTTATTAAGATGAATAATGTAAGTCAAAAGAAAATCAAACAACCTTATAATTTTGTTGATCAACTCCTCGAATTTTCTTGGACATTATTTGTAAGAAAGAACTATAACATTTGACACACATTAAATAATTTTATTTTGGTTTAATGAATTTAGGATATATTTGAACATTTCGAAAATATTTAGGTTAGCACTTTAATGAAAGAAATGCAAATATTTAGTTAAATACCATCCAAACCATCAAATTCATTTTTAAGCTGCAGTCAGTTACATATAAAGAACATTGAATGGTAAAATAAAATTTTTTACGTATCCTTGGAAATTAAAACGCAAAACATTTAACATAAATCAATCAGAAATATTTCCCATAATTGCTAAACTTCTGTTTTGAGTAAAATAGAAAGAAGAGGAAAGCAAAAGAGTGTGTTTGGTTTTCAAAAATAATACTGGATGAAATAATCATAGGTGTAGAAGAGCTTATAGTACGTAAAAATCTTTACGATCTCTCTTTTCTATTGCAGTAATTTTTGTAATCAAACTTTTTCCTGGTAAAACATCTTCTACAAATTAAGTAGTTTAAAATTTCTGTTATATCATCATCCGTTAAAATGCATTATTTCAATATCATATGACAGAACACTTTATCTGAAATTTTTAAAATTTGTTAACTGATCAGAAAAACACCATGATTTTATTTCAGTAGACGTAGACGCATAATTATTTCCATTCTCTCTTCCCGTATAAATAGTTTCTCCATTTTCCCTCTTTCTACTTCCACTTTTTTCCTCAATTTTTCAAGCTCCGATTCTGGATGTTTGCTTTCAAAGTTATCTGCTTCTTCTCACTATTATAAAGTATATTGTATTCCACCATTAATCAAGGCAGTTTACAACAGACTTTCCCACAAACTCTGCAACACACGGTTTCATTTTTCCTTAATTTTTAAACCGGAACAATGTTGGGTGAAGAAGTACTGTTTTTAAGAAATATATATTGCTCAGAAATATATTCCAGAACATAAATATTGACTAAGATTGGCATTTTATATCTTCAACAAAGAATTAATCAACTCTGATTTACAAGATACATTAAGTACTCAGTTTTTTGTTTTAACATTCGTGATATCTCTACCTCTGCTGCAGTTTGATTCATATATTTCTTCATTTTACTACCAATACTTTTGATTTTTTTCTCGAAATTTTACTAGCAAGAAGACATCCGTTCCCTTATCCATTGTGTTTTAAAATGACAGTAGGTGGATTTATATTTCATTCTTAGGTTAACGTTTTTAAATATATTTCAACGAGGATATTGTAGTTAGTATATAGTAATAATCCTGAGTTATTTTTGCTCTTTTGCTATAGCTTCATCTCTTTTTCCTCATGACATTTCATGGCAGTTCCTAGTTCTGAAGCATCGGAATTACTGAAAAAAGCAACTAAACTTTAAATGAAGTTAAAAAACCCTCCGAAATTTTCTAAAATATAAGTAAACTATTTCGTCTGTTTGACATTTATGTAATTGAATTTCGTTAAAAGAAAAATAAACAATTTTTTCTTATCGAAGAAATACAAATGTCGCAATAATTATTAACAGAACCATCGCGTTGTATTGTTTCTTTTTAGTATTTCTGAAAAATTATATTTTTTCGTACAATTTCGCTTGACGGTTCAGCAGCTTTTACATGTAGCAAACGCTTCTCCATTTGTCAGTCGCAGAGTTAATGCTGTATTGGCCGAAAAGAAAGACCATTCCTTTTGTCGCTCTGTATGCGTCTTTATTCTATTTGTTAGTAAAATTACTTTTATACATTCTTAGATAAATAATAAATAAAACACATGAAATTTACGTAAGGGCACGATTTCGGGTTATCAATAAACAAACTTTAGGCCCTTTACTTATTTTATTCCTATTTATGCAAACTGAAACCTTCATAATAGAATATATTTTTGACGAATTCCTACTTTAAAATAAATGTTTCTACAATGCTTTTGAAAGCAGTACCTATGTTCTTTGAGATGGCGACAGTATTAATGTAACATGAAGTGTTACATTCAAATACATCTGACAGATTTTTCTCCTCACTCGCATTAGAACTTTTGTTTTAAGATAAACGGCTTCTTATGCTTTGAAGCATCAGTTTTAAAACATAACACATGAAATCAAAATATTTTTTGTAAATCGTATGCTCAATATTATTTCCTTCACGTGAAGTTTAAACACGTACCATGTATTAAAAATTATTAATTTAATTAAAATTTCCACCTTTTTGTTTTTTACTTTTTCTGGTTAAACTGGAGATTTATTGCAAATGACTTACGCACAGCCAAAAGTAAATATACATCATAAATTTAAAAAATGTTTCATTTTACAGTAATAAGCTTTAATCAAAAAGAAGTAATAAATAAATGATTCACGAGCCTCTCGCATCCTAAATCAAAATGATAATTTTGAAAGTACGATTGCTTTTTTATATTTACATACATTAAAATACCCAAGTAGCACACTTCGTTTTTTAAAGGTTGTAAAATGGTTATTATTGTTGTGACAACGGATTAAAAACGTTTATAAAACGTTTAAACGTTTTTTGTGCTACCTGGGTACTATCTTTAAAATTTTGATCTAAATGCTTGAGCTTTTTTACAATTACTGTGCTAATAAATTTTAAAAAGAGAATTATATTTTTTCTAATATTGAGCCTTTTTCGGTATTCACTAGTTAAGTAGATGATTGTGGGAAACGTTGCTTTATTTACATTTTTAAACTTTTCTCTTTTTTTTTCTTTTTTTCTGGCAAAAAAAGGGGGACTATAGGCATATTCTCTAAAAATTGCTGCTTTTTTAATATTCAAAGAATCTATTTGCTTTTTAAACAGCTGAAGTGGAGTGGAGGAGAAAAGAAAAATAGAATACTCGTTTTTTTGTCTTCTTATGATAAAAATCGTACAAACGATAAATATTGTAAATCAGTAAGTAATCACCCCTAAGCAAGTTAGGCAGAAACAAGCAATACACCGCCAGCTCGTTTATTCCAACCATGGACTGCAGTTTGACGAAACTGTAGTCCATGGTTGGAATAAACGAGCTTGCGGTGTATTGCTTAACAAATATTGTATTGAAAGTTGCTATGTCTTGCCATCAGATTATACCATCAAACACTTAATACAATTTAAAAGAAACATGCTTAATTGAAAAAGATGGGGTTAAATTGCCTTGGTCTCAAAGTTTTTTTCTACATATAGAGTGTTATTTCTCTAAATAAATATTACTAGTGTCCGTATCGGGACACTATGATCAGACTTTGTTGTTTTTCGATTATAAAGCTCCTTTTTTTCCCCTCGAACTCTATTAATAGAAGTTCCTCTTGAACTCTGTACATATCCCCTCAGAGTATAGTAGATAGCTATTCACATGATGCATTTCATACTAACTTTATTTGACTGTATTTTTTTTTTTTTTTTGAAAATATTACTTTGCAGAAAGTTTAAATAGGTCACGTAATAGTAAAATTGGTATTTTAAAAGTCGAGTTACAGAAAAAAAATGGGAAATATATTTTAAGTCAATTCTTTTTGCAGAAACCTTAACAATTACAATTTTATTTATGTCAATATAGTCTAAGAGCTAGCAATGTTTTCAAGTGGCAGTTTGAGAGTATGACTCTTTAATATCTCTTTCCCTATGCTCTTCTAAACGGCATGCGGCGTGTCTGGCGGCTTGAGAGTGGTTGCGTTTTTTACTGCGCATCACATTTTTTAAGGTAAAAATAGCGATTTTTTAACCATTTCGCGGGGCAATTAGAAACTTAAACCTGTCGTAAGTATGTCACGTAATATATCAATGGAAATCTCTATTTCTCGCCTTCGATTTTTTTTCTTCTATGGTTAGAAAAGAAGTTGCATGTCGAAACTTTTTTTTCGTTTTTTTCGTTTTTTAACATCTCTGTATTTCGTACCATTTTTGAAGTAGAAATCTAAAACTTGGCAAAATACTTATTTTGTCACAAACGTCCTTCACACTATTTTTTGTTAAAATCGGATGAGGTCAAAAACTTTTTTGTTTCATGATCAAAGTGATGTGGTGAAGGCTAATGCGCAGTAAAAAAACGCAACCATTCTTGAGCACTAGACACCCGGTATGCTGCTTAGAAGAGCATAGGAAAAGATTTATTAAAGAGCCAGACGTTTTAAAATTGATGTTTTTTCGACGTTGTTTTGTACTAATACAATTTCAAATTCAATGCTCAAATATTATGCGTTAGGAAAAATAATTGGCCTTGCTCTGTTTTTTTAACTTATGTTAAGACACATTTTATGCAGATATAAGTTTAATCTACTTATATTAAAAACTGAGTATCTTTCTCACTATCTTTCTTTCTAACTATCTTTCTATCTTTCTATGCCACGCTTCTTTCTCCTGAACGCCAATGAACTGAAAGTCGAACCAGGTACCGATAGATAGGTAATTTTTCAAGCTTCTTTAGTTTCAATTGATATAATTATACGATTTTAATTAGCGAAGATATCAATTAATAAGTAGTCAAGTTTAAAGCGATTAAGCCTAATAAATGATTAAATATGAAATCCATTCTTGCAAACCGTCGTTGCTATGAAACAGTATAATAACAATGATAATGAGAATTTTGAATGAAGGCTTAACTAAATCAAACACGAAACTCATAAGCGGACCACTTACGTAGAATTTTTATCGCTAGCTACTGGTAATATTTTGAAACATTTATTTGTTGAAGAGCCATCTACTTATATTAAAAACTGAGTATCTATGTCTGCTTTTTTTCTTTGAGCGACCTGAACTTACTGAAACTTTCCTCACCATCTTGAAGGCGTGAAGCATCTCAATAATTCGAATGATTTTTTTATATAGGAAAAAAGTAAAGGCGTGAAGCGCCTGTAAGCGAGCCGCCTTGGCGGGGAGTAATTTCTTTAAATTTTTTTTCTCACTACTTTCAGGGCACGAAGTGCCCGTGCAACGCCGGGCCACGTGCGTGGTATGTCTTGAAATCGAATGAACATTAAATTATATCAAATAATATAATTTCAGAATGAGGTAAAAGTTAGAGAGGGGGGACGTTATGCATCAGCATGCCGCAGGAAGCTAATCTAGCTGCCCTGGCAGCTAGTACGCTTATTAAAAAATAAAAAAATGAATTTAAGTGATATTATACATAAGAGTATATGTTCCATCCTTTTTAGCCTACTTTCCCGTTAAAAATAAAAGAAAGACGAAAAAAAGTATTAGAAGTAGGTTAATGCATCTAAAAAATATCGCCAAGTCCAAAAAATATCGCCAAGTTAAAAAAAATAAAAAGGTGAAATGAAATATCGAAAAATTAAAAATTTGAAAGTAGGGTATTGAGATAGGGAATTTGTGTGTCGGTCCGTCGGTCGGTCGGTCGGTCGGTCTGTCTGCCCCCCCCCCCTAATAACTTTTGAATGAACATTCCGATTTGGACAAACTTTTTTTTTGTTGGAAAGATCTCGGCGAGTACAGCTCATTCCCATATTTGATTTTTCGATTTGAACAATTTTTGGTTCAACTTTGAACCGTTCAAACAACCTGTCCTGCGATGCTAACTTTTGAGTGAACAGTCCGATTTGAACAAACTTTTTTTTGTTCGAAAGATCTTTTCAAGGATACTTCATTCCCGTATCTACATTTTCGATTTGAACAATTTTTTGTTCAACATTGAACCGTTCAAACAAGCTGTCACCCCTAATAACTTTTAAGTGAACAGTCCGATTTAAACAAGCTTTTTTTTTGTTCGAAGCATCTCGGCAAGGATACTTTATTACCGTAGTTAAATTTTCAATTTGAACATTTTTGGTTCAACATTGAACTATTTAAGCAACCTTTCTCCACCTAATAACTTTTGAGTGAACCGTCCGAATGGAATAAACTGTTTTTTGTTGGAAAGATCTCGGCGAGTACAGCTCATTCCCATATTTGATTTTTTGATTTGAACAATTTTTGGTTCAACATTGAACCGCTTAATCAAGCTGTCGCCCCTAATAACTTTTGAGTGAACAGTCTGATTTAAACAAGCTTTTTTTGTTCGAAGCATCTCGGCAAGGATACTTTATTACCGTATTTAATTTTTCAATTTGAACATTTTTGGTTCATTATTGAACCGTTTAAGCTACCTTTCTCCACCTAATAACTTTTGAGTGAACCGTCTGAATGGAATAAACTGTTTTTTGTTGGAAAGATCTCGGCGAGTACAGCTCATTCTCATATTTGATTTTTCGATTTGAACAATTTTTGGTTCAACTTTGAACCGTTCAAACAACCTGTCCCGCGTTGCTAACTTTTGAGTGAACTATCCGATTTGAACAAACTTTTTTTTGTTCGAAAGATCTTATCAAGGATATTTCATTCCTGTATTTACATTTCCGATTTGAACAATTTTTCGTTCAACATTGAACCGCTCAATCAAGCTGTCACCCCTAATAACTTTTGAGTGAACAGTCCGATTTAAATAAAAATTTTTTTTGTTCGAAGGATCTCAGCAAGGATACTTCATTACCGTA
Source organism: Uloborus plumipes (assembly GCA_038373865.1). Taxonomy (NCBI): domain Eukaryota; kingdom Metazoa; phylum Arthropoda; class Arachnida; order Araneae; family Uloboridae; genus Uloborus; species Uloborus plumipes. The sequence goes on from JAXGGA010005164.1 coordinate 65,237, forward strand.
CTTAAATTTTCCATTTGAGCATTTTTTCGTTCAACATTGAACCGTTCAAGCAACCTTTCCCCACCTAATAACTTTTGAGTGAACCGTCCGAATGGAATAAACTTTTTTTTGTTTGTAAGATCTCGGAGAGCCTTTCCCATACATTCCCATATTTCGCTTTTTGATTTGAACCATTTTTCGTTCAATATTGAACCGTTCAGAAAAAAAATTAACATTAGCGTCTACGGGGAATTTAAGTTGAATGTTGATCCTGAACTTAAAGTCGGATTTCCTTCAAACTAACTTTGTAAGAAAATGGTTTTGATAAATAATGTTTGTAAAGTACTTTTCTGAGTAATCTTCTGTGAGGACTCTGATTCCGACTCCGCAAATATGGCGGAAATGCAGGCTCTGAAAAAAAAAAAGACTGACTGTGCAGACGATTTTTTGTTTATTTATTCAATTGTTTTATTTTATTTATTATTATTATTTTTTTTTCTTGGCAGACGATTTTTTTGTAACAAAAATTTTTCATTCACGAGAACATTTTATTCTTTGTATGTATTTAACAACTGGCAACGGATTAAAAGTGAAATTCGAGACATTTTATTAACGGACGAGTTTTTTTCCCTTTTTTTTTCTTTCTTTAATAAAATGTGTTTTGATGCTCTTTGTACTTTTATTTATTTATTTATTTTTATTATTATTATTATTATTTTTTTTTTTTTGAAAACGATGGAGGATTTTTTCTACGGAGGAACTGTAATAGTTACACTCTTTAAAAGGTGCGACAAAACTTTATTTATTCGTTAATTACTTTTTACGTGTCTATTTCATCTGATGAGAGGGGTATATTTTGCTTTTCGAAATCAGCTCGAAGTGCTAAAAAGGTATGTTTGACATAATTTTCAGTCTCAGATAATCAAGAGAATAATGATCAGATGCGAGAATGCCGATGTCGATGTACGGGAAAGTAGGCTCGTTTAGTTCTTGACAGAACTTCTTGTTCACAAATAAACAAATATTAATATTTTAATGCATTCCAACTTCACATGACTAGAGTTTTTACTTAAGACTACTGAAAGTTTCTTCCAGCAATAGGATTTATTCTGGAAAAAATGTTTCTACGTTTCATTCTTAAAATTTCTATTTCTTCGTAATTTGTTGCTTCAAAATAAGTCACAGTACAGAAATAGTCTTTCTTTGCCTTTCCTTCCAGTTCGAACAATAACTTCTTCAAAAGAGGTTGAACCAATTAAAATGCTCTAAACTATTCTACGCTACACTGACAGAAATAACTTGAAATTATTGTGTCAGCATTTTCAGATGTTTCATGCTACCCAATTCATAATTATATTAATACTTAATATATATTCAATGTAAGTGTCTTCTTGTTGCGTGAATTCATCATACGCTTTTTGTTTAATACCATATTTCAAAACAGACTTTTAAAACTTTTAAGACATCAATCTGGCGTAGAAATGAATTTAAGATATTTGAAATACAAATATCTTTTTTTTTCTTTTCAATTCACTTTTTTAAAACCGGGATTTGCTTACATTAATTGTATTATTTGAAGCATTACTATTAAATTTTCATAAAAGTTAAAATAAAAGAATAAAAAAAAACTTCATTTAAACTTTCATAGTGTTCTAACGTATAAAATCTGTAATGTTCTTGTTGCATCTGTTTGACATAGTAGTCTTTAAGCAGCTCAGATTTAAACGCACATTTTATTTAAAAACATGGCCAAACTTGCAATGCATGTTAGCAATACACAAAACTGAAAACATTTTGTATATTAGTTTTTTCTTCCTTTTTCACATTATTTGTTCAATAATGCTGTTAAAAGTTGGATCAATTTGAAACGTAAATCCATTTTATTTTACGTTATGAATTTTTGAAAATATTTGTAGCGTTGGAAAATTAAGTTTAATTTAATTTCGTTGTCCTCGCAACAAAACACTTCATACTAATTTCAAAGCTCATATAAATTAACATGTATACTATATTTAATACAAATAGAATACAAATTAATTCATTTTTCACACAATTAACATACGACATTATATACGACATTGATATATTTTTACTTGCATACAGAAAATATGACAGTAATTTTTATTTCATTTTACTCATTTTTTTCATTTTACTGCTGGGATTTCAGTACAATTAAAATTCCCGAACTTTCATATATCAACAGATAATAACGTATGCTGTTATATCCTATTATGTATTTATAAATTTGAGTTTTTGTTCTTTGTTTATATCAAGAATCGACCTTAATTGTATCATGAGCTGTATGTTTTCAAGAGCTCTGAAGACACAGAGAAGTAACGGCGCAATAAGATTGTTAAAGCATAGATCATTGCTTAAATGTATGACATCAAAAACGTTAATGGAATTGTAGGTTTATGTGTTTCCGTTGAGCAATTTGTGGAGCAAAATAGAAACAGCTCCTCTGTCAGCTCTACGGTATTTTTATGCTACACATCAACTAAAATAAGTGCAAAATATACTTTATCTTTGTTTGGGTACATTGACTCTTAAAGTGTTATATAAGAAAAAGCAATAAGAAATTTGTTCTTGCATTGTTTGATGCCTAAAAAGGAGTTATTTTTTGTGTAGATAGTTCAGGTTCTTTATCAACCAAATATTTAGTAACAAAGAGTGTAATAACAATGTACACTTATTGCTATAAAATGGTTTGAAATGTTCCAAAAGTTCCCTCCGTAGTTGTGAGGTAGATGCTTAAATCTGAATGCCGGAGGTAGTGGGTACGATACACACCGGAGCCCTAAGTGTTATTTCCCAATGAAGCACTGTGAATTATTCCTGCGTTGTCTTATATGTTAAGGCAGAAGTCCATCTTCTCGACACAGTAGCATCCCATATCTTAGTAATGATTATCAACTACTAGCAGTACCCGCACGGCGATACCCGTGCGAAAAATGTAAAGAAAGTCAACTGAATAAATTTAAATTCACTCCACCCTCTTAAGTAAAATTATTATATTCATTAATTCAAATGTGCACCATGACCTTTTAAAATAAATTGATGACACTTTTAATGCCATTTCAGTTTGTAGTGCGCAATGCGAGGATTATTTTAGTTTTAAAGACTTTTTTCTTCCTTCCGTGTGTGTGTGACGAACTTATTTATTTTTAGCGAAATTTTTACGTTCCAATGGAACTTTTGACACAACTGTAGAGCCAAGATTTTCGAAAACTCTCAACGACCACAGCAATATTGCCCTTGAAATTTAATATAATTCACCGATTTAACCGTAATTTCAAGGTAAAATTGGCCGCCAAATCTAAATTTATTAACATAGGGAACCGATTGTATCAGGTAGATCAGCCACAACCATACTTCCATTATTTTAATGTGAACATTAAAAGGAAAGAAATATAATGTCTTTCGTACCATCGCTTTGAAGTAATTACAATCTAACAGTGACCCTCAAATAATCAAGATTTCACTGGCCGGGAAGTTTGGAAAATTTCCAGATTGTTGCCAAAATTTACGACGCCAAATATGAAAAGTAACTGAATAGCGGTGTTACAGAAAATGTCAGAATGGAACTCTTATTATTAAAAATTTAGTGATGGCGGCATTAAATACATGTTTTAAACATGCAATAAAATACTTTTTAGACTGCAAACAACTACTGTTCCTTCCTAGACAGCTTTCTTTTTCTTTGATTTGGAGAAAGTAGTCTTTCACTGGCTGGGAGGTTTGGTAAATTTCCTGATTGTCGCCAAACTTTACGACGCCAAATGCGAAGAGGAACTGAATAGCCATCCCTAAATTTTTAACAATAATAGTTCCATTGTGACATTTTCGGTAACACCGAATTTTGAGGAAGTCAACTTAATAAATTTAAATTCACTTTAACCCCTCTAAAGACAAATTATTATATTCTTTAGTTCAAATGCGCTCCACAACCTTTTAAATTCCACTTAAAGTCATGTTAAAGTTTAAATCAATTCGCCAAATAAATATAAGAGACAGAAAAGTTAAGTAAGTAACGGGAGATTTTAATTAATCAAATTGAATAAATTTTCAAGTCTTAAATCTATACGCAAATTTAAATCACAAAGTAACTTCAGGGACAAAAGAGCAGCTGATCAGAAAAATGGCTCTAAACACCGTCCTCTTTATATATATAGATTTTTTAAAAATTTTCTAATTCAAAAATCAAAAATCGGGCTTCGAGGTCTGGTGGCCAGCCCCTTTGTGCTTCCGTGTAAAAAATTCCAGGTCCCTGCGTGCGATAGATTTGGCTGGAGAGCTCAGTCAGACAAATGAACAGACAGGCAGACAGACACATTACACTTGCTTTTATTATTATAGATGACACAGGAACAACAACGTGTTGAAAACACATTTTTTTTCATATCCAAAGGCTCTTATATGTTTATTTATTTGGTAAAAATAACATCATTTGGTAATGAAGGACATTTTGTGCAAACCTAGCGGGGTTTTATCCGTTTTTATGAAACCCATAAGAGCAGGACCAGGATAACGAGTGGTTTAAAGATAAGGAAATACGAAGCATATAAAACTGTCATCTATATCTGTCAGTGTGAAAGTCCATTAAACAGTACACAAAGTGTGAAAAAAATGCAGTTTTTAATGAGAAAGAAAGCTAAAGTGAAAAAATGTAACTAACTAGTATTACTAAAATTAACTAGATCAATAGAAAGTACTAAACGTCATAAACACACACAGTTTGATCCTCCGATCTTAAACACTTCCTGAATACTAGCAAAAAAATAAACGCACACAGATATGGGTCATTATACAAAAAACCTGCGTTTTTGCGTTCAGGGTAGTTAATTTCAAAATATTTTTTTGAAACAATTTTTTATGATTTATAGTAAAATATAAAACCTTTCCTAACATATTTGGTAAAAATTAATAATATTTTATTTTTTCTAAGGCCATTTTTTTCAATGAACGGAGCGATACTTGTATGCCTCCGTTACATGTCACAACCTATTTCCTCCTATGTACTTATTCCCTTTTTTGGTCAGTGAAACATATATATATATATATCAAGTTTAATAGGTTAATTTGAATCATTAGATGTTTTTTCAATGGTTTATAAGAATTATTCTTCCAAACAAAATATATATATATAGCCTTTATTATCGCTTGAGTCCGTGTCACAGCCTTTCCGGTATCCTCCGTTACCGTATTAGTTGAGTATAAGAACTTCCTATAGACGGCAGCACTGAGGGCTCAATACAGCGATTTAGAATTATTGTCAGCCATTTTCAACTCTGGGTCTTCATAGGAAAGTTAAAGCAACTTAGTATGGAATATATTCAGCGTTATACCCTCTGAAGTGAAATTGGTCCTTTACTTTTTGTATCCTCCGTTCTTGATTTTAAAGGATAAGAATTGCTTATGTACTAATTTCTTTTCATTGTTGATATTGAGTCACGTTTTGTTAAGTAAATTTCATATACAAAGTTGTACTAACCCTAAATCCAGAAAATGTGCAAAGCAAAACATAAATATTTGTATCCTCCTTATACGAATCCTCCGTTATAGTTTTGTCGTAATGGAGGATACACAATTATTAACGGTGAGTACAACTTTTGGAAAAAATTAAATTTTAAAACATATATGTTCATTAAAATCCGCCCAAATCATGTTCCTCATCATCATACCAGTTAATGTAAATAAAAGGTTTTAAATATTTATTTTACATATATTTGACAAAATTGTGTTAAGGTAGTAACTTTTAGGTTTTTGTTTTATTCAATGTCATTCAAAATATAACTTTAATCAGAAAATAAAAAAAGGAATTTCGAATATTCAATGCATGTATTCAGTTTTCTTTTTTCCCTCTCTATAGCGTAATGGCTAGGAAAAAGAAAGTAACTGAAAGTACAAAAGAAAGAATGAGAAAATACAAAGATAGAATTAAACAAAATCCTCAAAAGTATGATAAAATGAAACAAAAAGAAAGAGCCAGATGGAAAAAGCGTGTACATGAAAATAAAATAAAGACAGCTATTAGTAAAATGACAGCACGAGAGATATGAGCATTACAAAAACAGTGGAGAGAAAAAACTAGAACATATCGCGCAAAAATGAAACAGAGAAAGCTATTGCAAGAAAATTTAAAAAATCAAGCATTAAGTCTAAATGTACATAATTCTAATGAAGAACCAAACAATACAAAAGAACCAGAAGATAAAAGAAAAAGTAATGGACCGAAAAAGAGAAAAAAAATCGTACTGAACTGAAATAATATAATAACCTGCCTTGAAATGAAATTAGCTGAAATGACCAGAAAAACTTTAAGAGAATTAAAACCTTATACCTGAACAAAAACTGAAAATTTTCTTTGGCTATTTTGTCAGATAATTTGAAACGCAAGTTCAAAAATTCAGGTCCAGGCACCAATTCAAATCTAACTGCAGATGTTGAAGACGAAGAAAATAGAAATGTTGTTAACAGTGCAAACGTTAGACAAAATGATTTCGTGATAGTTTAACTTGCAGGAAAGAGAAGCTTCAATTTTTTTGTAGCTTGCATACTATCACAGAGTGTCCTGATGAATATAATGTAAAGTTAATGCGAAAATACTCCAAGGACACTTTTGTTTTCCCTAAAAAAGATAATATATCAGAAATATATCTTAGGGATATTATTAAAGTTCTACAGCAACCAACAATGAACAAAAAAACTAGTATCTGTTCAGAGAAAGTTTAAATATGTATAATTTAAAATGAAAATGGTCAATTATTTAAAAAAATGGGTCTTTGTTATATTGTACAGTAAGTCATTTGGAATGAACAATTAATGTAATAAATTTAATCTATGAAAGTTCAATGTACGAATTTATAAAAAACTAAAATTAAAAGATGACTTCATAAAAGTGTATTCTCCGTAACATGCGTGTATCCTCCGTTCAGATTCAAAATTTTAACTACAAAAAAATGACAATATAATCAATAAAGTATGTGACCAACTATATGAGAGTAAATAAGTGCCTAATAGGAACAATATTAAGTCATTTAAAAGAACATTGAAGAATTTTTTTTGTTGAAAATTCCAACTTTCAAAACGCAGGTTTTTTGTATAATGAGCCATATACACAGACACACATATACAGGGAACTTTAGAAGATATTGAAATTTCACGAAGTTGGTTTGCTTGTACGTTCGTTGTTTTGTAATAAGACTATAAATCAAGGTTTTAAAATAATTTTAATATGGACGTTGTGTTAAACAATATTTCTAAGTAAATATAAAAAGCAACTACGTCAGGTTTGTAAGTTAATAAGAAAGAAGTTATTAATAGAACAATTTTAAACAATGTTTTCTCAAAGCATCAATTTATGGTAAACATTTTAAATATTTGGCTTGAGCATTTGTTAGTATAAATACTAGCTGCCAGGGCAGCTAGATTAGCTTCCTGAGGCATGTTGATTCGTAATGTCCTCCCGCCACCCAACTCTTACCTCATTCTGATGTGATATTATTAGATATAATTCAATTTTCAAAAGATTTTAAGACATACTACGTACGTGGCCCACCAATGCCCAAGCAGCTAGCTGCGTGGCCCGGCGTTGCACGGGCGCTTCTCGCCTTTAAAGTAGTAAAGAATGTTTCAATAAACTACTCATCGCCAAGGCGGCTCGCTAACAGGCGCTTCAGGCCTTCACTTTTTTCCTGCATCAAAAAAATCATTCGAATTAATGAGATGCTTCGCGCCTTCAAAATGGTGAGGTAAGTTACAGCAAGTTCTGCTCGCTCAAGGGAAAGAAGCTGATATAGATACTCAGTTTTTAATATAAGTAGATGGCTTTTCAACAAATGAATGTTTCAAAATATTACAAGCAGCTAGCGATAAAAATACTATGGGCCGAATTCAAGTAGAACACCATTGCAATCGCTTCGAAGCGATCGTAATTGCAATCGCTACTGGAAGTCGAATTACGATAGAATAGCATCTCGTAGCGATTGTAACGTTGCACTTGAATCCAAATTTGGGAATTTGCAATTGCATTGGTGAGTTGTGATCGTCCGTGTTTCACTTGAATCCCAGCCTATGTAAGTCGCCCGCTTATGAGTTTCGTGTTTGATTTAGTTAAGCCTTCATTCAAAATTTTCATTATCATTTTTATTACTGTTTCATAGCAACCACGTTTTGCAATGCAACAATTTATTTCATATTTAATCATTTATTAGGCTTAATCGCTTTAAATTTGACTACTTATTAATTCATATCTTCGCTAATTAAAATCGTATAATTATATAAATTGAAACTAATGAAGCCTGAAAAATTACCTATCTATCGGTACCTCGTTCGACTTTCAGTTCATTGGCGTTCAGGAGAAAGAAGCGTGACATAGAAAGATAGTTAGAAAGATAGTTAGAAAGATAGAAAGAAAGTTAGAAAGATACTCAGTTTTTAATATAAGTAGATGTTATAAAACGTATCTACATTGAAATATTTACCATAGTGCAATGATTTACGTGCAGATGTTTTTAACGTGCAGGGATTTATGCTGATTTTGAAATCCACCAGTGCCCAGAAAATTTTACATTTTGATACATTTATCTTTAAACACGTGTGTCTTTTGTGCTCCAAAGAACGTAATTTGCGTTTCCCGTTTTTCATATAACAGTAAAATGTCATCAATGTTTGGGACTCCATCAGACTTGCTACTGCTGTTTCTTACTATTTCTAATACCACTCGGGTATCCGAGTCCGAGTAGATGAAATCTGCTCGATTTAAGGCAGGAAAGATACGACTTCGGTTTTTAAGAGCACCATTTAGGTGGAAGACCGATTTAAGCTCAACACACATGCCATAAGGACCCGTTCATAGGGTAGGCATCCATTCATAACTCACTTTCATACACACAGAAAGGACAATGACAGGAGAGAGAGAGAAAGTACGCCCATGCCCCAGCCGGTACTCGAACCCGGGGCCACCGCATCACGGTCAGACGTCGCTGACCACTAGACGAGGTGACCGGCCTGCTGTTTCTTAAACCACTCGAGTACTTGAGCAGATACATCTACCCTATTCATGGCAGAATAGGTACTGCTTCTGTTTTTACGAGCACCATTAAGGTGGTAGCTATTTAGCTCAGCCCACAAGGCCATAATATCCGTTTATAGGGCAGGCAGAAATTAACAGCACAACACTATCAAACAGAGAAAGGGCAAGGGCAGGAGAAAGTGAAACATCTATACCCGAGCCGAGATTTGAACCCGGGGCTGCCTCTTTTCCGTAAGATTTCTCTAACCACTAGACAAAGTGGGTGGTTCCCATCAGTCTTAATATTTACGAGCCATTATTTTGAAATTCGAACAAAAAAGGGAAATTTTGGCAGTAACCATTTTTGATTTTCCTCATTTTTTTATATGTCAAAGAAAGTCATGAGAAATGAACATTCTGAAGTTTGAAGCCCCCCAAAAAAATTTTGTTCCCTCGGTAAACATTCCCAAAGTTTGATGTTATGCAGCGCTTTTTTGGTAAAATGGCTGAAAGACGCATTTCAGTGCGCTGTAGTTTTTTACAGAAACGCCAACCCATGTTATGTTTACATTTATTGATTGTACAATGTGTAGTTATGAGGACCCCATAGTTATTTGGGTTGGGGTGTGTTGCTTTCTTTAGTTAAGGGGCAGCAAAGTATGGTTTTTAGACCATTTTCGCTCGACTTTGAGCTGCGTTATTTCCCAGTTAAAGCAACCCCCCGAAATTTTTTTAACATATACTGAAAATTTATACTATGAAGAAAATATGTGGTACGAAAATTATTTATAATCTCATTGCTTTTAAGAGAAAAAGACTTAGACATTTTTCAAAATTTCAAAACTTACGGTTTTTTGATCGCATTTAACTCAAAACAGCAACTCTAGGAAAAAAAAGCTTTTATGGATTATAAAACCTACAGATGTGTAGAATAACGTAAAAGAGAAAGTTGCGTGGGGTCTCGTCTCGTTTTCAAGAAAAGTTCTTTTCAAGTTCTTTTTTCTCATAGTAAAATGTGTCCATTAAATGGGTCAGATCTGCTGAAACTATCTGAAACTATCTATGCTAACTATCTGCTGAAAGTATATAGTAATGATATATTTAAATGTGTATAGGGAAAGAGAAATAGACTATAAACACTTAATTTTGTCCAAATTTTTTTATAATTTTTAGTTTTTTAATTGCAATTAACTCAAAAAACATGAAATCCTTAGACTATTATTGAATGCACATATTACTAGCTTTGAAATATTGGAAAAAGTAAATTCGGTGAGGTATCTTCAGATGGATTCTAGTGGGAGGTCACAGTGGCCTCCCGTAAAATTTTATGATCGAAAAATTTTGCTGACGATTCGGCAAATTTGGAAATTATTGCAACATTGAGATTTTTTAATGATACATTTTTGTCACGTGTGCTCGATCGTATTCTGTAAAAACTTAAGTTCCAGTGCCCATGAGTATCTTATACTTCTCAAGAAGATTTTCTTAATTTGCCAAAGGAATTTTCCAATTTTTCCAAATGATAAAATACGATCAAGCCAACATGTAAAAAATAAATAAATAAACAGAAAATTAAAGTTGGAAACAATACTGCAACATTGAACTTTTCTATTTATTTATTATTTACATGTTATGATTAATTTTTTATATTATATGATACCTGCATATACACTGAAGTGACAAAAGTCATGGGATAGCAATATGCAAATTTTCAGATGGCAGTAGCATCGCATAGAACAGGTATAAATGCGCAGTGCTTTTACAGAGCTTTCATTTCTGTTCAAGTTATTCATGTGAAGAGGTTTTAACGTGATGATGACCGCACGACGTGAATTAACAGACTTTGAACGCGGAATGTTAGTTGGAGCTAGACGCATGGGTCATGCCATTGCGGAAATCGTTAGAGAATTCAACATTCCCAGATCCACTGTGTCAAGAGTGTGCCGAGAGTATGAAATTTCAGGCATAACATCCCACCATGGACAGCGCAGTGGTCGACCGCCTGCACTTAAAGATCGAGACCGGCGACGTCTGCAAAGAGTCGTAAATTCTAACAGACAAGCAACACTGCGTCAAATCACCGTAGAAATCAATGTGGGACGTACAATGGACGTGTCTGCTAGAACTGTGCGGAGAAATTTGGATTTCTTGGGCTATTCCAGCAGAAGACCGACTCGAGTGCCTTTACTGACAGAACGACATCGCTTGCAGCGACTCTCGTGGGCACGTGAGCATATCGGTTGGTCCCTAGATGAATGGAAAACCGTGGCCTGGTCCGATGAGTCACGATTTCAGCTGGTAAGAGCCGATGGTAGGGTTCGAGTGTGGCGCAGACCCCACGAAGCCATGGACCCAAACTGTCAGCAAGGCACTGTTCAAGCTGGTGGTGGCTCCGTAATGGTGTGGGCTGTTTTTTCATGGCATGGACTTGGTCCTCTAGTGCGACTGGACCGAACATTGACTGGAAATGCTTATGTGCAGCTACTTGGAGATCACTTGCAGCCATTCATGGACTTCATGTACCCAAACAACGATGGGATTTTTATGGATGACAATGCGCCATGTCACCGGGCCACAACTGTTCGCAATTGGTTTGAAGAAAATTCTGGACAATTCCAACGAATGATTTGGCCACCTAGATCGCCCGACATGAATCCCATTGAGCATTTATGGGACACCATCGAGAGGTCTGTTCGTGCCCAAAATCCTGCCCCATCAACGCTTTCACAATTATGGACGTCTATCGAGACAGCATGGCTCAATATTCCTGCAGAAGACTTCCAACGACTTGTTGAGTCCATGCCACGTCGAGTTGTTGCACTTCGCCGGGCAAAAGGAGGGCCGACACGATATTAAGAGGTATCCCATGACTTTTGTCACTTCAGTGTATATAAAACGACGTACAAAATAAAGCGGCCAGGGCTCTCTTCTTAGTTTTATAGAAAAAAAAATGTAGTAGATTTTCATACGTTCTCCCGTAGTAAAATGTGTCCAGTTTGTAGGTCAGATCTGCTAAAACTTAAAATATATGATAATAATTTATGTATGTGTGTATAGTAATTTTTGAGTGTATAGCAATAGTGAAAAAGAATCACAGCACTTAATTGTGTCTGAATTTTTAGAACTTTTAGCTTCTTATTGCAATTATATCAAAAAACGATAAATCGTTACTGAGGGAATTATAGAATTTACATATCACTAGCTGGCAATGACTGAAAATATTTGAAAAAGTAAATACTGTAGGTATTTTTAGAGGCTCTCCAGTGGGAAGTCAAAGGAGGTCACTGTGACCTCCAGAAAAATTTCATATTCGGAAATTTTTTCTGAAGATTCAGCAACTTTAGAAACAATACTGCAACATAGAAATTTTCTATTAATTTATTTATTTTTTACATGTGGGCTTGATGATCGTATTTTATAATCTGGAAAAATTGGGAAATTCCTTTGGCAAATTAAGAACATCTTCTTGAGAAGTATAAGATACTCATGGGCACTAGAACTTAAATTTTTACAGAATACGATCAAGCACACGTGAGAAAAATGTATCATTAAAAAATCTCAATGTTGCAATAGTTTCCAAATTTGCCGAATCGTCAGCAAAATTTTTCGATCATGAAATTTTTCGGGAGGTCACTGTGACCTCCCACTGGAATATATCTGAAGATACCTCACCGAATTTACTTTTTCCAATATTCCAAAGCTAGTAATATGTGCATTCAATAATAGTCTCAGGATTTCATGTTTTTTGAGTTAATTGCAATTAAAAACTAAAAATTATGAAAAATTTAGACAAAATTAAGTGTTTAAAGTCTTTTTCTATTTCCCTACACAAATTTAAATATATCATTACCATATACTTAGAGTTTCAGCAGATCTGACCTACTTGGCACATTTTACTATGAGAAAAAAGCATTAAAATGAGCTTCAAAAAAAATTATTTTCTTGAAAACGAGACGAGACCCCACGCAACTTTCTTTTTTACGTTATTCTACGCATCTGTAGGTTCCATAATCCATAAAAGCTTTTTTTCCTAGAGTTGCTGTTTTGAGTTAAATGCGATCAAAAAATCGCAAATTTTGAAAATTTGAAAACTGTCTAAGTCTTTTTCTCTTCAAAGTAAGGAGATATTAAACAATTTTTGTACCACATATTCTCTTCATTGTATAAATTTTCAGTATATGTTAAAAAAAATTCGGGGGGTTGCTTTTAGGGGGGAAATAACGCAGCTCAAAGTCGAGCGAAAATAGTCTAAAAACCATACTTTGCTGCCCCTTAACTAAAGAAAGCAACACACCCCAACCCAAATAACTATGAGGTCCTCATAACTACACATTGTACAATCAATAAATGTAAACATAACATGGGGTGGCGTTTCTGTAAAAAACTACAGCGCACTGAAATGCGTCTTTCAGCCGTTTAAAAAAAAAGCGCTGCATAACATCAAACTGTGGGAATTTTTACAGAGCGAACAAAATTTTTTTGGGGGGCTGCAAACTTCAGAATGTTCATTTCTTATGACCTACTTTGACACATAAAAAAATGAGGAAAATCAAAAATGGTAATTGCCACACCTTGTCTGAATTTCAAAATAATGGCTCTTACAAGCAGTGTCATTTTGAAATTAGAAGGTTTTTAGAATCTTATTTATTTGCTTCATTGGAAGAAGAAAGGATGAACATTTTATTTAAAAAAGCTTAGATAAGACTTTGGTGCTTGATTTCTTATGCCAATTATTTTTGTAAATAAGAATATAATTTTTGCTGTCATTACAAATCTCTAATTGATATTGGTCATTAGTTACATATTATATTCAGAAAATAAATCTTTTTTTTAAGGTGCGTCATTCAGGCGATCAGAGGATAAGCGTCCGAAAAATATACAACAACTTCGTTATAAAAAATGGCTTTATTTCGTTTTGGCGTAGTTTTTATCTACACAACATTGCAATGATGATCTAGTGGGGAAACTGGGCGTCAAAAATACTTGTGGCAATGGTATCCCGCCGATGGTGGTGCCACCTGAAAGAGTGGATGCCGCTTCTGGGGAATGCACTAGGTCTGCAAATGGCAAGAAGCTAAACGCAGCCCCATTTGAAACAAACAAACAAACAAACATTGCAATGATGATTTGAGCAATAGGACTCAGATAGCACCTAATTCTGCTTTTCGTATTCACAAAAACGTTGATTTGATTTAGAATACAATCTAAAGTTCATTAGAGAAAAAAAACTACAACTATTTAGTTTTTTAAATATAAATGCGTACGCGATTTACTAGAAAACAAAACAAATATGATCGAAATTCATAAAGTAAGAATTGCTTAAGGTATAATCTATTTATGTTACATTACTTACATTGCATTTATTTTTGGGTAAGATTGCCAATAAAGAAAATATTAGCAATAAAACAAATATATTCATTTTATTACCATGCTTGATAAATACATGCAACTCGTAGCACTTTTAAATATTTTTTTCAAATATATCAATTTCAATAAAATCTCAAGCAGCATTTATCCATAACATGCAGCAAATTTAATTTTGTGTCGTCTTCAAGACAAGAACCATCATTTATATTTTTAAAGAAATCACTTCGTGTCTGAAAGTGACTGTTGAAAATAAACAAAAGTTTAAAATATGTATTTTAGAAGAAACTTCGATTAGGTATACGATTAGATTGTTAAGAAAATAACTTTATGTTTAAAAAAAAAAGAAATTTTGAACAACATTTTCAACAACTGACAAGAAACTAGTTACCAAACTTCCATCATTATCTCTGCAGCTGTTGGAGATGCAGTTATTTCACAGTCATCAAATTTAATTCCCCGGGCATCAACACAAATATCAAACAGAGCGAAAAGTTTATTTAAAATGAGATGTCTGATGCTGTTTTGGGCACAAGGCGATAAGGAAAAGGGACAAGAAGGGTGGGGAAAATAAATTTTATTGTAAGTGAAGGCGATTTCCATATTTGCATCTAGGGCTATAAATTACCATATGTATTCCAGTGTGACTCAGGGAAAAAAATCAACAAAGTTGGAAAGGTTTGTGAACTTAATCGACGAAACGGAGAATATTGGAATGTTGACGGGGGTTGGAGCGATGATTGCGCCTCATTTCTTTGCTAGATTTTTATGGAATATTTTAATTTGGTATAATGGGGCAGATTCTAAAGGCATATATTTTGCTTTTTAAATAACGGAAAGAGTAAACGGCAAAAAGTGATAAAAATTTAATACGACTGTAAAGACAGAGCAACTGTAAAATCCAGATGTAGTATAAACAAAGTTCAAGTTCTTTAAACGTCCGTGAAAAAAGCCTTCACGTATTTGCAAATAACTTTTTAAGTCTAAAATTCGAAAATCAATATCAAGTATAAATCATTTGAGTAACACAGTTTATGTAAAACAACAGTGAATTTTTATAAGGGTTGAAATTCTTTG